>PVKS010013086.1:0-51888 GCA_004027875.1 Aplodontia rufa | reverse complement strand
CCCTGGACAGTGAGAAAGCTGGTCTAGTAACATGAGTTAAATCCAGATAAGATGTAATGCTTTACAATCTAATACTTTTTTTTAGAATTATAAAGGGAAAGGGAAGGGAGGGATAAGGGAGGGTAATTGGGGGGGGGGCACTCCTGGAGATAATTGCAATATCCAGAATATTTACACATTTTATACACATTTTATATTAATTTGTTAAAATCGTGTAAGGTTGTTCAAAAAATAATAATAATAAAAAAAAAGAAATCATATGCAAAAAAGAAAAAAAAATAGCACTATTTCAGAGTGAACATATTCAATTTAAGCTTCTTTCCCTGAATTTCAATTTTGTCCAAGTGGCATCTAACTCTAAGAAGGTGTAATAGAATATGTAACCCCCAGGTTGTATGCATTTCTTTTTTCTCTGAGAATGTAAGAGGAAACTAACAAGTATTATCACAATGGCTAAGGATTTTCACAGGATTCAGTAAGACTATGTTACAAGATGTAAGTCAGTTTGCTGGAAATGTTGTTCATTTTCAAGTAAGTGCCAAAATTGCATAGCATTAACTCTAAGGAAAACCCTGAAACTGACCTGGCAAAAGCTATAACTGGAAGTAGCTGCTATAGCCTAGAGGCAAGGTAGGTCTTTGCCACTGGATCAAAAGACTGCCTATCATAAGCTATGGGGTTTTGGTGCTATCACAGAACTGGAATGTAGTTTAGAATTTTCTTTATGCTAATCAAAAAGGGCAGCATGTTCAATGTTAGGTGTTTACTGCTCATATTCTCTAAAACTCTGGAAGCAGTATAGTTTTGGAAATACCTAGAGTTTCCCCAAAGTAACTGTTGTAGTTCCAAATCATTGGTGCCATTGTATCATTTTGTGAGATGTGCATGGGGATTTGAGTAAGAAAGAAGAAACAGACTGTAGACTGGCAGAGGTGCAAAATTGGGCCGATGAAGAAATGATGATTCTTCTAACCTGTTGATTCTATATCTCATGCCCTGAGTTCTGAACCAATGGTTGGCCATATATGATAGCAGACTGGATATGGGACCCTTGCCAGGCAGAATTTCTGGACTTCTTTATTTTCCATATTAAGTTTCAGGGTTATGAATACAGAGTAGAAGACAATAGACCTTGTAAGGTTTTCTGGTTGGTATGACTCAAATTCTTCCACTGGGAAACCTCAGCTTGAAGAAAACTCTAAGAGTTTTTGAGGTTAATTGTAAAACAATAAAGGGCAGATAAAGTATAAAAATTTGATGTTTTGACATGTGTACATCTGTGAAACCATCACCATAACCAAGATAATGAAAATATCCATCACTTTCAAAAGGTTCCTAGATGCTTCTGGGTAATATCTTCTTTCTTCTTCCTGTTCCTCCCACTCCCAAGGTCCCAGGCAACTGCTGATTTGTTTTCTATCACTGTCTGTTAGCAGATATTTTCTAGAATTTTATATAAATGAATAAAATGTATATTCTTTTCTATTCTGACTTCTTCCACTCAATTATTTTGAGATTCATTCCTGCTGTGTGTCAATAGTTAATTCATTTTATTGTTGATATGGATTCCATTATCTAGGTATGCCAACAGTTGTCTGTCATGAACATTAGAATTTTTTCCAGGTTTTAGCTATCACAGATAAGGCAACTATGAATATTCACATGCAAGTCACTGTAGGGATATTTGCTTGGTTCTCCTTCAGGTAAAAATATATTAAAGGGTCATGATGACAACAGGAAATGCATTCCATGAATATAACAATGGTTTAATACTCAAAAATCAATTCATGGAATTCATCATATGAATAAGATAAAAGGAAAACCACATGATAATCTAAATAAATCACTAAATACATTTAAAAAATTAACCTTCCATTTCTGTTAAAAATTCTCAGCAAGATTTGCTTTCTTAACCTGATAAAAGGGAAAAGGACACCTATGAAAAACTGACAGCTAACATCATTCCCAATTATGAAAGGACAAATGCTTTCCCTCTAAGATTACAAACAGGATAAGGATGTCTACTGTCACCACTATCATCCAACATTTGAATTCAAGTCAGTGCAAGAAGGAAAAAAAAAAGATTGGAAAGGAAAAAATTAAAACTATTTTTAGATAACATGATTGTCTATGTAAAAAAATTCTATGGAGTACATTTAAGAACTATTGATACTAATGAGTTTAACAAGGTTCAGGATACGAGATCAATGTTCAAGACTCAATTGAGGTTATATATACTAGCAATAATCAGGAAAAAGAACTCATTCATGGAATGAGTTGGGAAGTATTCCTTCTTTTTAAATTTTCTGTAATATTTTGTATGCCATTAGTATTATTTCTTTCATAGATGCCTGACGAATTTGATCAGTAAAAATGTGGACACAGGGAAGCTTTTTAATTCCAATTTCAATGTTTTGATAGGTAAAAAGCTATTCAGGTTATTGATTTCTTCTCCCCCCATTCCCGTGAGTCTGTAGATATTTACAATTTTTTTTTGTCTTCTTAAGGAAGTAGGTTTTGGTTTTATTGATTTTCCCTCTGGGTTTTGTGTTTCTATTTCACTGTTTTCTGATTTAATCTTTATCATCTCCTTCTTTTATTCGGATTTCACTATTTAAATATTTTTGTTGGTTTTTTTGGGGGGGGGGCATTGGGGGAAGAGGTGCTGCTTTGGACTGAACCTAAGGCCTTATACATGTGAGACAAGCACTTTACCACTGAGTAATATCCCAGTCCCTGAGGTTCAAAGTGTAGAATTTTATGAATAAATTTATGTTTATTTCATAATAATAAAGGGGTTAATTGATCAATAGGGCCTAAACAAATCCAAATATTTATGCACCTAATAGCAAAATACATAGAGCATAAACTGATCATAAACTGATAGAGGTATAGAAGGAGTAGACAAATCTATCATTATGGTTGAAGTTTTAATCATTCCCCACTCAATCACTGATAGAGCAAGAAGAAAATCTGTAAAGACATACAATACTTAACAGTATAATGAATCAACTGAACTTAATTGAAATTTATAGACTATTCCACCTAGAAATAGTAGAATGTGTATTCTTTTCAAGTGCATCTGGAACATTTACCAAGATGAATCATGTTCTGGGGCACAAAAAAATGCCTAAGCAAATTTAAAAGAAGTCATGCAAAGGATGATCTCTGACCTGAATTGAATTACTATGCATTAATAACTGGAAGCTCTCTAGAACATCTTCAAATATTTGGAAACTAAGTCATACACTTCTAAATAAACTGAATAAATCAGAAGAGAAATAAAAAAGCATTTTAAATTGAGTGAAAATGAAAGGAAATATTTCTAAATTTGTGAGATGGTCTGAAGCAATACACAGAGGAAATTTATAGCATTAGAAAGCAAAACCTATGCATCTGATATTCAGATAGTTATTCTTTCCTTTAATTGAGGATAGTGTGAAATATGTGTCTCTGCCTTAATTGAGTTATTTTGACATTTAATGTGATGATTGATTGTTAGGTGTGAGTCTATCAACTTGCTGTTTATCTTTTATTTGTTCAACTGTGTTCTCTTTCTGGCCCTTTCCTCATCTTTTTGGTTAAAGGATTTCTTTTAACATTTCTTGTAGGGCAAGTCTGTTTGTGATGATTTTTGTTGTTGTTGTTCTTTGACTTTTATATACCTGAAAGTCTCTATTTCACATTAATTCTTGAAAAATATTTTTGTTTTGTATAGAATTCTAAGTTAACAGTTTTTTTCCCTTTTTCCCTTTCAGTACATTAAAGAAGTTGTGTCAGCATATTTCATTTGTGTTTTTTTTCCTTACAAGAAATCAGTTGACATCCTTATCTTTGTTTCTCTGTTTTTACAATTTTCTATCACTGGTTTGGAAAATTTTTCACTTGGTATAGTTTTATTTATTTATTTTTGAGAGGGGGAGTACTGGGTATCAAGTCCAGGAGTATTCTACCACTGAGTTACATTTCCATCCCTTTTCAAAAAAATTTTTAATATCATGACAAGGTCTTGCTAAGTTACCCAGCCTGTCCTTAAGTTTGTGATCCTCCTGCCTCAGTGTTCCAAGTATCTGGGATGACAGGTGTGCACCATCATGCCTGGCCTTCATATTTCTTGTGCCATGGGTTCATTAAGTTTGGCTATATCAACTTTTAGTTTTCATTAAATTTGGAAAAATTATTGGCCATTACTTCTTCAATAACAGACTTGTTACATATATGTTAGGCATCTTGAAGTTGTTACAGCTCACCACTGACACACTACTTTTTTAAAAAATTATTTTTTTCTCTCTCTAAACTGTCTTTTGGATAGTTTCTATTGCTATATCTTCAAATACACTGATATCTTCCTGCAGTTTACAATCTCTATCTAATTGTTGAGGCAAAAACACATAAAATGTACCATCTTACCCATCTTTAAGTGTTCAGTTCAGTAGTGTTCAATATATCCACATTGTTGTGAAAATATTATCTACTATTCTATCTAGTGTGTTTTTCATTTTATCATTAAAATTTTCTTCATAGGAAGTTTGATTTAGAACTTTTCCATATTATCTACGTGTGAACTTTTGATCGTATGTGAAACGTTTATAATAAGTGCTTGATGTTCTTGTCTGTTTTCAATCAACTGACTTTCCTTTTCAGTAGGGTTTTCTTTTGCTTCTTTTCATGCCTGGTAACCTTTGATTGGATGCATTGTAGTTTTTTCTTTGGTATGAATTATTTTATTATTCCTAAAAATATTCTTGGGCATTTTTTCTGGGTGTCAGTTATTTGGAAATAGTTTGATCCTTTCATGTCTTACTTTTCAGATTTGATCAGTAGTCCTAGGGCAGTATTGATTCTAGATTTAATTACCCCCACCACTGAGACAAGTCACTTTACCAAATACTTTGTGAATTATGAGGTTTTGCAATCTGGCTAGTGGAAATGGGCACTATTCTTGGTGCTTTGTGGGTACCCACCATTGTTCACTCTAATCCTTTGGGTGGCTCTTTCCCAGCATCAAATGCCAGTGGCGTGGATTATAGTCACCTTGTTTTTCTTTTTTTTTTTTTTTTAATTTTTTTTAAGGACAGTGAGAAAGAGAGACAAAGAGACAATGATAATCAATTTTTATTGAGTTTTTCACATGGCTTTTGTTGCTCTGACACTTAGTTGGGTACATGGGAGCTGGGGTTTGAACCTGCATACTTGCACATGCCGGGCAAGCACCGTAACCACCAACCCACTACTCCAGCCCCCATCTTGTTTTTCTAAGACTCTCAGCCTCTTGTCAGATCAAGGAGTCTACCAACTCTTCCTTCATTCCCTTTCCTGTGTTGTGGTCTGGAAACGCATAAGACTGTAAGATGGGACAATCATAGAGCTTATATTGATTGGTTCCCATCTTTCTTCAATCAATTTTCCTTGTTGCCCAATACCCAGTAACTTGAAAACTCTTGTTTATATGTTTTGGTTATTTCAGGTAAGAGGTTTAATCTATCCCTGTGTTATGCTTTAGATGAAAGGTGTCCCTCAAAAGCTTGTGTGTGACAATGTGAAGGTTGATGGATTATAAGAGCCTTAACCCAACCAGTTAGTTAATCCCCTGGTAGGGATTAACTGGCAACTGTAGGCAGGTAGGGTGTGGCTGGAGGAGGTGGGTCATTGAAGGCGTGCCTTTGGGATATATATTTTGTATCTGGAGTGGAGTCTCTCTCTCTCTGCAACCTGGAGCCATGCCTTCTGACATGATATTCAGCCCCACCTTGAGTCCAGAGGAATGGAGCTGACCTTCTATGGACTAAGACCTCTGAAACCATGAGCTGCCAAATAAACTTTTCCTCTTGAAGTTGTTCTTGTCAGGTCTTTCAGTCACAGCAACAGAAAAGCTGACTAAAACACCTTGTTACTCCATCATGGTCATAAGTAGAAGTTCTTAGGGCCAGTTCTTGGGAACTCCATCATTATGTCATTTTTCCTTTTGTTGACAAATATATTTATGAGAAAATGGAATAAGATAAAGTTGAATTTAAGTGGAGACTGCAATATCACTAAGAATATTTAGTGACATAAATGTAATCAGAAAGTCCACTATATCAATGAGTACAATGTAATTTTCTCAGAAAAAAAGTAAAATCCAGTGGTTGGAAACTTCAATAAATCACATCTCAACTCCAGCATATGAACCATCTGTCCACCACAGGCCAAGGACCTTGAGCAAGAGATCCACGAGGCCTTGTGGAACAGAGGTGGAAGTTGTTGGGCTTAGGGGACTTGCTCCAATGCAGAAGGGTGAGAGCTAAATTTTGGTGGGTTCTCTAATTGTAGAAAACCTCTTTGAATAAATAAAACATGTTAGGATATAAACAAATGAACTTTTGTAACCTAACAGAAATAAGATAAAACATTTCAATTCTAAAATAGCATTTCTTGCCAGGAAGAGTGGTGCATGCCTGTTACTCTTCGGTACTCTAGGTACTCAGGAAACTGAGCAAAGAAGATCACAAGTTCCAGACCTGACTAGACAACTTTGTGAGAATTTCTCTCAAAAATAAAGTTCAAAAGGCCTGGGTTTTGATCTTTAGCTCTTACTTTAGCACTTCTCTAGCATGAGGCCCTGGGTTTGATTCCTAGAACTGGAAAAAAAAAACCTAATTAATTAATTAAATAGAGTGTTCTTAGGGGAAAGGATGGCACAATCTCTATTGTTCATTGGTTGGTCTTGGGGCATCAGAAGTGGGAAAAGACTTTGGATGGATGGATTTCTTAAGATGAGGATTAATGTAAGTGATGTGAGCCTGCAGCACAGAAGGAAGTGTTATGTGAGTTCTAAAACATTCCAAGTCGAAATTGGAAGGAGCTCCTCCAGTCCTTGGTTTTGCATGATTGTTGGAGGTGGCTGTTCTGGTTTGAACCCCTCAGCATATGGCGAGCCATGTGTGATGTTAGCTATTATTACGCATGCAGACAGAGAAGCAGCTGAGCAGACTGCAGGCTCCTGTGCGCACATGGCAGGGTGCATTGGGGGAGCGGGGCCCAGATGCTCTCCACTGTACTGTTCTGAGTTGACTGGACTCTGTATTGTGACATGGTAGTTTTCTTTTCTGTGGCTTCACTTTATATTGTTTATGTTTGATAACAGGTTTCAAGAACAGTGAAGTAAAGAAACCTCATGCTGAGTATTAAAATGTAATTTTTACAGTAACTAGAGGATACTTCAATGACAGCTGTGGAAATAGGCAGTCAGGGGGTGGTGGCTATCTATTAGGAAGAATAGTATACTCATCTGCAACCTAGGAAAAATGACCAGAAAGTGAACAAATGGGCCTGAGAAAAACCTGTTCCAGAGGCACACATGTATAGGGGAGATTTGAGAAGTGGAGGATGAGTACCAGCTTATAATGCTGGGGAATGCTTCTCCACAGGGACCATGCTGTTGTGATGCCAGCCACAACGGAGGCAGTCAACACTGTCCTTTGTTGATGAACATCCCTGCTGTAACACTAGGCACAGGTCCTTCATTCAGTCCTTTTGCTTTGATTTTTAAACTCTTGCTTAAGACAGTATAGTCAGGCAAAACCAAATTTTCTGCAGCTAAACACAGCAGCTTTTATATATATATGTTTTTTTTCATGCAAGGTGTGCAACACGTCCAGGTGAGAGTTGAGAACAACTTTGATACACATTGTGACTCAGTGATCTAGGTTTAATATGTAACATGCACCCTCTTGGAAAACACGTACCCATTGGTTACAGATTAGGGAGCTAACAGACTATCTTAGATTGGAAGTGCTACATGTTATCTGCTGCTCACATTTTAGTGGACAGAAATAATCACATGATTCTGCCCAACTACAATGGGGCTGAGAAATGGAGTCTTCTATGAACAGGCAAGGGAGGGAGGACTTGCTATTGGAGAACACTAAGTACTGATCTTGCCCGCAGAGCTGTTACACATCTTGCCCCATGCTTGACTTACCCTTCAACTTGACTTGACCTTTGCTTGTCCTGGCTTCATGTTAAATAATTATTTATTTTATACTTAACTCTCCCATTAGACCACAAACTCTTTATTATTGTTCTATCTTGCTTTCTAACCCCTAACACATACAGTACCTCATATCTAATTAGTTCAATATTTATTTTTTTAAGATAGAATGAATCAACTTTTTTGAGTTTTTCACATGGTTTTCATTGCTTTGACACTTAGTCGTGTATATGGGTGCTGAGGTTTGAACCCGCGTACTTTGCTTATACCGGGCAAGCACTGTAACCGCTGAGCCATCGCCCCAGCCCCTAGTCCAATATTTGTAAATGAACAACTACTTTGGATAACAACAGAAGGCAGTTACACTGGATATTTTAAAAAGTAGCTTCTACATTATCAACACTACCTTGTTGAATGGGGTCACTTACAACATGCCAGCATTTATAGATTGCCTCGTATTCAAGAGAGAAACATCTGAACCAATCTGGAATCTTTCAAGTTACAATAATGCTTTACCACGTGGTTTCCCCTACAAATTTCTATATTTGCTTTGGCTAAAGTTCTGTGGAAACAATATCTTCAGTCACTCTTTTTCCTTCCACATTGAATAAATGTGGCAGAATGATTTACATAACAGAGTCTCGACGCTGCTTGATTCAACATTCAACTCTCTCGTTTGCTCAGGACGGAGTTCTTCTACTAATGATTATCTTCTTATGCTACTTCATTTGCTCTTTGCCTTGTCTAACTTCACTTGCAGCTGGCACACCTGGGGGATTCTGTTCAATAAAGTAACAGTATTTATTGCTCAGTGTGCATTTTTTACTGATAAGAGACTGCAATGCCTGAACAAGATGCAGTTCCTGGACAGTACAAGAGGTCTGATGCCAGTTGCACGACTCTCTGGGCTTCCATCCTTAGCACCCACAACTTTAAAATGACAAGCCGCTCTATATGTCAAGGTCTTCTAGGGATCATGTGTGAACACACAACCACAGACATTAAATCCACACATTCCGAGGAGCCCATAGTGATTTTTCAAAGTACATTAATAAGCAGGACAGTTATAATTATCCCCTCTGTGTAGAGGAGGAAGATAAAGTTAGTAATAGGTAATTATCTTGGCCAAGGTCATATTGTCCACAAGTAGGGGCACTGGGATGAGTCTCAGATTCAGGAATAGAACAAATTAGAAACAGAATCTTCATCATATACATGAGCAGATGGAATGGAGCGGAGTAAGACATTATTCCTGAGAATCAATGAGATGTAAATATAGGTGGAAACAAGAGTAGACAAGAGAACAGGAAATCAAATCATCCTACAGAACAACCCTTACAGAATAATGACTGCCTAAGAGATGACCTCAATTCACTCAGGAAGGAAGAAAAAGAAAACTGTATTTTGCCATATGCTGGCTGAACATGTGGAGGAAATAGCTAGCCAATTTGAATTGAAGGCTCATTGCAGGAACTGACAGTCCAATTTCTTTTCTCATCAATTTTCACCCTACCCCCACCTGCCAATGTAGACATTCCAAATAAGTGTATCTCAGTTAAGAGTAGAATGTTATGCTATACAGCAGAGCAGAAAACGAAAAAGGTTTGTAATAGAATCCAGCTTTTATCTCCTGAAGAATTATTTATTTGTGTTATCGTTTGGATGTGAGATGTCCCCCAAAAGCTCATGACAAACAATTTGTAGATAGTGCCCTGTGTAGGAATTAAAGATATTGATTAGATGGAATGAAACAGGTCTATTTGTCTGCTCAAATATGGGTGTAATTAATTGTACAAACTTCTGTCTGCTTTCTAAGTCAAGATTTGTATTCAAATGCATCATTTCCTAGTGAGATGCACAATAATACAAACTCTGTTTTGTTAAGCTTGCTTGACTCTTACTGAATCCCAAACTACCAAAATTAAAAATATTAATTCCCTTATTATGAACATAAATCATAACTCTCAATTGGCAGCAATAGACAATAGAACCCCCATGAATGGTCTATGTAAAAACCAAGAGTGTAGGATTGCAGTGGAATTAATATCACCTCCATTTTAATTTCAGCTCTGACATGTGGGAGCCCAGAACTTCAGTTTATCTATCTATAAATGATGAATATAATGCAACATGTTTTTCCTACCTCTGAGAATGATGTGAAGATCAAGTGAGGTGTGGTTTGGGGATAACAAAAGACAAAAGATATTACTGTCAATGTGGTTCCAATCATTGCTACTATAGAATAGTGCTCCTTCTCCAGAGTTTATTTGTGAGATGGGAACAAGTTTGGTTCACGTTAGCAACTCAGAGAGTATGATAGATTACCTTCTGGCATATGGGACAGTGGCAGGCTCTTTTCCTTGAGAACTCTCTCAAACCAAGCCACAGTGGGGTCTTGTGTGTTTCTATGGGTTAATTATTCTATTTTGTTTGTGTGTGTGCGCAGAGTAGGTGATGGTAAATTGGGCAAGAAGAAGGTTCAGTATGTCCTGGTTACAACTCTAGCTCACTGAGCCGGGGCTTGCGCTTTTGCTACTTGCCTGAGTCTGGTGAGACACATCACTCACACTCACAACAAGTCATATGAAGTGTGTTTCTCTTTACAGAAGCCTTGGGTTTGGGGTGAGCAGGTTCTCCGAGGCTCAGGAAAGCTACCCAGAGTACACAGACTCTCATCTGCGCATGCTGTACTTCTGTCACAACTAAGGAGCCCTGGAAATTACCCAAGGGATGTGAGTTGCTGGGCGAGAGCATTGAAGCACATCCTCCTTCAGGCTGGGGGTAGGAAGAAGCCTGGGCTGTTTGTCCAGTTCCATCCTGGCCTCAGGATGTGGCACTCCCAGTGCATTGTATAGCTATTTTTGAGAGCTGCAAATGAGCAATAGGGGACTTTTGGGTTGGTTCAAGGTCCCTGGTGAAAATATCCTATAGTGAGTTAATGAGTAAAAAAAAAATGGCAGTGGTAAATGTGGTTTGGCTTCATAACTATCATCTATCACAACTCACACGTATCCCTTCCTATTAATTAATTAATGCATTCATTTATTCATTCAATATTTACCCATCACCTACTATGTATTAATATTGGCTTCTTTTTAATTTCCCTTCTGAGCTTATTGCTGAGCTGTGTGAAGATGCCTGCTTCAGCTGCATGTCTCCAATGAGACTGGGAGCTCCTTAAGGACAGGAGACAAATTGCACTTCTATGATGTCCTCTATGATGCATAACAGAATGCCAGGAAAATTTAAGGTGTCACTAAATCTTTATTGATTTTTCCCAGAAAAGTCACATGGTATTTTCACAGTTTGAAGATTGTTATGCTGCAGTATGGGTCTCATAAGGAGTGTTGATTGCATGGTGATCTTGGAAGCAATGTCTATGGAAAAAAGAGGCAGGGAAATGTTGGTGCAGGAGGGGATGCAGTGGGGTGCAGCCTCAATAAAGTCTTCAGTTTACCCCCACGGGTAGCTCTGAAGTTAGGACGACCTTTCAGAACCAGAGGAGGGAACCCACCCTCATCCAGACACTGACCAGTTATTGAGGCAGGTTGCCTCTGGGAGGGGCTGTGACCTTGAGCAAGGCCATGAGGAAACACTGAGGGCTGTCTTCTGGCAGCATTCCCAGCAACTGAGGGGATGAATTCTTCAGTCCTGAAGGGGGATCTGGGCAGCACATCATAGCGTCCATTATCTATCATAAAATTGGTGCAAGAAGATGCCAGGAGTCTCATATGAATAGAAAAAAAGTGATTTTTAAAAAATATTGACACATCATATACCTCATGTTGTTTACTCAGATAATAGTTTTGAAGTCACTCACAACTGTGGGTAGAAAATATAAATCCCCCCAAAGCATTTTAGTGAAATAATAAAAAACAAAGTAACAACAAAGTTGAAATTCATGCTTATTAGTATGTTCTAGAAAAGATGTCTTTGTTTCATGGCATTGAAGCCAGTTCTCCTCAGGTGCAGGAACTTTCACTGTCTCATGGAAGTTAGATACTATTGAAATCCTTTTTTTGCCTTGGTGTACTCTTTTTTTTTTTTTTTTAAGAATCAGTTTTATTTAGTTTTTCATGTGACTTTTGTTGCTCCAACACTTTGTTGTGTACGTGGTGCTGGGGTTTGAACCTACGTCCTTGTGCATGCGAGGCAAGCACTGTATCTGCTGAGCCACCCCTCCAGCCCCGCCTTGGTGTACTCTTAATATCATATTTGCTCTCCCAGATTTGCTTCATCCATTCACCTGGAAATTTGGCTAACAGCAGTTTCCAGGCTCTTAGTTTCATCAACTAGGGTTTAAAACAAGATCTCTCCATTGTTAAATTAAAAATTCCCAATGAAGTATTTTTTATAGTGTCAGATGCAATCCATGGACCAATCAGCTGCAGCCAGGATAGTAAGGTATGATTTATTCAGCTGGAGTTATCTGTGCAACTTTAAAGGATCAGTGTGGTGGGAAGCAGGGCTGGGAGGAGTATGGGAATTCTCACGCATGGGTACACATGACTGATGGAGGGAAGGGGCATTGTGGAAGGGTAGGCCAAGAAGTGAGTAGACAGACACTCCCTGCCACGTGTTGGGTTACTCTCATCTCCCCCATTGGAATCTGGCCAGACTTGGCATATAGACTAGTATATTTTATCAATGAAAGAAACCACACAGCTATAATACTTTGTTCATAAATTCTTGGTTCTCTTCATTTTGATTTGAGATTAATCACCAGCCAACATATACATGGTTTTCTTGGTTCAGAACAGTTATTTATTAATCATATTAATAGACCTTTTGGGGGGCTAGAAATGAAGATAAATGATGACTGTATAGTTCTTTTAAAGATAATATTTATTTATATTGATATGCCACTTTGTAGAACACATCTCGAACTTTATCAAATAAACCTGCCTTAAGTGATTTATAATATAATTTTGTTAGTTATAAATCTTTCTAAGAGGGGAAAGATTTGAAAATATAAAATCTTTAAAAATGCTCCCTTTCATGGTTGGGGATTTAGCTCAGTGGCAGAGCGCTTGCCTAGCATGCACAAGGCCGCGAGTTCTGTCCTCAGCCCCCCCCACCAAAATACTCCCTTACAATTCCAGCTTTAAAAAAACCTCTATGCTTTGAAACAAAAATTTCAGAAAGATTCTGCCTGGGTATTGACTCTGCAAAAGCCAGTGGAGTTGCAGGCCCCAGACACATTTCAGCCCCAAGTGATTAATGAAGTTAATGGGACAATTCCATTCCATGGCAAGACGATCCTAGTGGACTGGCTGATTCAGAAAGGGGTCTGTGACATGATACATGAGGAAAGAAATGCTTCCAGAAGAAGTTTGTCCTTCCTATGTATTATGAAGCTCTACTAGTGCCACCTATTCCAGTTCAAGTTATGGTCAACACTGAGGATAGCCCAAGAGAGGAGAAAGGCCTGAGTCCCTAGTGACATAATTGAATCGAGTTAACCAAGCCCAACCCTTCCATTGGCTAATGACGGATAATGTATTTCCTAATGGTTTAAACAGAATTAGGGTTTCTGTAAGGAGCAACTGAAAATTTCTAAATGCATACTACTTAAACGTAGAAGAGAGGTGCTTATAACCAAATAATTGAAGAATTGTGTAATCAATGCAAATGGTAGAGGTATTTATAATATATAGTGGTGCTGCAAACAGGAGGTCACATTGAAGTTTTCTCAGAGAAGCTGATTGCGACGGACACTGATGGACACTCCAGTGAGGGATGAAGATGAAGAGAGCAACCCAGAGGAAACAACACATGTATAAGCATGCAGCAAGGGACTAGGTGTCAACACCACTTACGTGAGAACAATTAAAGAAAGGTCTGGGGACATCTCACAGGAACTGTGGGTCTGCTGGGAAATGAATCAAGAAACTAGAGTGCTGTCAAGGACAGATGCGTGTTCTCTCTCTGTCTTTGTTTGGGGCCGTGCAATGCCTCAGTATTGCTTTGTTCAGACCGTGGCTCCACTTGACTGTTGACTTCTGCAAGCTAGTTTCTCTGCTCTTCAGCATGAATCTGTGGCCTCTAAGACATGCCGGCCTCAACAGTGGCAGGCATCTCCACAGCTGAAAACAGTTTAAGCCCCTCCAGGAGGTGACTATAGTTCTCGGTCTCTAATTGGAATTTTCTTGGCCAGCCATGTGTTAACCCTCCTTCCCAACCCCTGACAGCCACTTTCCTAGGGTCCAATCTGTTCAGTCACTGGAGGTTTGGGTAAAAACATGACTGACCAAATTCACCACTTCAGTTGATCCAAGCAGTAGGATCAAATCTGTATTTTAGATAACCTCCTAAAGTATGAAGCACAGATGGTGGAGGGAGGGGGTAAAATGGGAGGAAGTAAGGTCAGATAGGAAGTTATTGCAGTCTAGTTCAGAAGTAATGAATTTCTGAACTAAGAGAAAAGGGTTGGGATAGAGAGAATGATACAATAGAAGTGAAATTAATTCATTCACTCATTGATTCATTTGTCCAGTAATAAATGAGTAAATAGGCAAATAAGCATTTATTGAGCACCCACCATGTACCAGTATTTTTCTAGGCACACATACAAAGAATAAAGACAAAACGCCCTGTTCCCATGGAGCTTGTATTTTAAAGCATGGACAGTGTATTTGTGAGCCTTTCATCACTGTGACCAAAATACCCAACAAGAACAATTTAGAGCAGGGGAGTGGGCGGTTTATTTTGGCACACAGTATCAGAGTTTCAGTCCATGGTGGGCCTACGCCATTGCTCTAGGCACAAGATGAGGCGGAACATCACAGCAAAAGGGCCGGTGGAGGAAGGCTGCTCCACACCTGGGGGCAGGGGGTGGGGGGGCTGCAGGGAAGAACCACCCTTCCAGAAGCACACTCCCAGCGACCCTCCTTCTCCAGGCTACAGTGACCACCCAGTAGGTGCATTCAAACTAGGATGGGCTCATTAAGTTATGTTTCTCAAAATCCAATCATTTGCCTCTGAACATTCCTGCACTGTGGAGCTTTTTGGGGACACCTCATACCTGAAATAACAAACAGTAATCAGCAAAGAAGTAAAATTTGTTTTATGTGACCTGCAGACAAGTGCTGATCAGAAGCGATTTGTATTTATGAAATTACCCCAAACTTACCATTTTTTATGCATCACAAATTCTGAGAGGGTATAAGGAGCATGGCTTTTCGGTTCCTTAGTGTTTGATATCTGGGGCCTCAGCTGGGAAGACTCAACGGTGGAGGGCAACTCAGCAGCTGAGAACTGGAGGCACCTGCAAGTGTCTTCACTCGTGCATCTGGAGGTTGATACTGGCAGTCACCTGGGAAGTCGCTGGGTGCTGTTGATGTGAGCACCTGTACACAGCCTTTCCAAGTGACCTGGCTTCCTCGCAGTGTGGCAGTCTCGCTGCAGCTCAGGGCTCCAAAGGCATGTGTCCTAATAGAGGAAGCTGGGCATTCTTTTTCTGCCCTGCCCCAGAAGTTACACGGTAGGAGAGTCAGTAAGTGAATCCCATATTAAGGAATGCAATTTAATGCCACTGTTTGATATGAGTGTCAAAGAATGTAGAAATATTTTTAAAAGCCACCATTGTTTCTCTGGTGAAAAATTGAATTAGGCTGGGGAGATGGTTCTACTCGGCAAAGCTAAGGTGGATTCCATTTTAGTGTGGTCATTGGGGGAGCAAATACTGACAGAAACTAGAGGGGGGTTTGGGAAAGAGCACGCATTTTAGGAAGAGGAACAGTGAATGCAAAGAACTTAATGGAATGTAGTCACCCATTAGCTTGATGGGGGCTGGTAGGGAAGAAGAAGGAAGAAACTGAGATTTGTAGATTTCTGGCAGGGAAGAGAGGCTTGAAAGAATCGTGGATGTATTCTACTTAAAGATATATGAGAAGTCACTCTGTGTGTGTGCTTGCATGCCCATGCATGCACACATGTGTGTTCTTTCAGTGGGCAGAGCTGGGGGGTGGGGTGGTTATTAGAGATTAGGGGTGGAGATCTGAGCTTTGAAATCCTCAATTGTCTAGATGGTATTAGAACCCTGAGGAATGGATGGTATTGGCAGTGAGGGAAGGTAAGAGTTCAGTATTTAAGGTAAGAGCACAGGGCCTACTCTGAGACTGGAAGAGTCTGGCTTGAGAGGCAGGAGGAAAAACAGAAAAGAGGTATGATTTCAGGGTCAGACGAAGGTATAGAAGGGTTAGAAACCTTTCAGTACCTTTCTGACTGATGAGCAAAATGCTACCACTCAAAATGTCTTCCTTTAGTTTCTATAGAGTTTCTCTTTTTTGATAAATGTCCCCTGCCTGGCAGAAAATTGAGCCACTGACACCTGAATGAATGGAAGGCAGGAGGAGAGCACTTCCAAAAGGAGAAGGAATAAGGAGGAGAAAAACCTTTTGTCAATTTCTAATTTTTATTAGACTGTAGCGAGAAATGGTTTTTGGGAACACTGCGTTTAGATGTCCTTGATTCAGTTCTATTTTGAAGGTAATAATTGGTCCTATGGAATATTTTATGTTTCAATAAAACAGAGATATGGAGCAGTTTTTTAAGCAAGTGAGCCTAGTCTTGGCAGCTGCGCAGGAGTGCAAATATGAACGTACAGGCTTTTAGCTCCACCTGGTGGCTGATTACTGAAATGAACAAATATTGTAATACCCTTGCTCTTTAGCTACATTAACCTTTACATGTCAATTAAGAATCATTTAAAAAAAAAACTGGGTAATTATTATGATAATTCTTTTTGTGCAACAATTTTCAACTAATCTGTTAGTTTTTCATCTAGTTAAATAATTGATTCCCCAAACTTGAAAAAGTGGCACTAGGAAATTGGGGAAGGAGAAATAGATAAAGGGACGTAGACAAGTGCCTCTTAACTGGCTGGAAACGCGTCGGTTAAACACATCTGCTGTCTCTGTATTAGCATTGTTTATAGGATTTCCTCCTTGATAAACTAAATAACATGGCAGTGATATCAGATAATGATGAAGATTATGGTTCAGAAAGGGTTGTTTGAAGAAAAGAGAGCTCAAAATATTTACTGACTTCTTGCTATTAAAATTGAAAAATGCAGTTAATCTGTAAGAAAATAGGATGTAATCTGGGGTGAAGAATTGATCAAGTTATTTTCAGTATGTGTAATTTAAACCATGATCCTGGGAAAGAATGTTATATAGTTATCTGTATCTTTGCAAGTATCAAATAATAAAAATATCTTATGCGTGGTACATTTTTTGGTATTTGCTTGCACGTTAATAAATCTCAGTAGTTAGTATTTGTGGTCATTTTGGCAAATAGGGGAATAGTTACAGAGGTGATTCCAGCCCTTCTGGGTCAAATCTATGGCACATCCCCAGGCTCACAGTTACCTTGGATAAAGAATGGTTAAAAAAAATGACATAACAGGTTTTGAAGGTGACTTATAATAATTGTACTACATTTTTCCAGAAGAAGAAAATGATAAGAATAGGCTTATGTTTCCTTCATGAGAATTTGAATACAAGATGTATTAATTAAACATCTTCATTTTACTGATGGGGAAACTTGAACCAACAGTGATTAAATTACGTAGCTATTTAGTTGCAGAGCTAAGACAACAACCTGTGTTCTTATTCCTGATCTACCATTACTTTCAGCACAACTACTGATAGTTCTTTGTTTCCTTAGAAGGCCCAAAACAAGAGGTAATAGGCTTACACCTGCACCAAGAAAGTTTGTATAGATGCAGGAAGATTATTTAAGTGCAAACTAAATTCTGTATTTCCTTTTGTTTAAGATGTACATTTTCCACATATTTCCATCCTGAAACCAGCCAGAATCTTATAATCATTGTTAATACAGAGTTACTGCCAGGCTGTGGGGCAAGTAAAGAGGTGGTTATCTTTACCAGTGAGAATTAGCATGAGTGTTTTCATTTAATAGGTCACACAATTGGCAAAGCTAAGGTATTGGGTTAGTTTCTGAAAGGAACTATTTACTATCTGGCAGCATGGAATTTGATTAAACAAACAAAAAACCCCCACAGAATTACAATTTAAACTACTGATATTCTTTCATGTGACTTGAAGTGCTAATGAGGTCAAGATGCTAAGGGGTCAGGTTACCTACCACAAAGCAACCCACAGGCTCTCAGGACCAAACTTATTTTGGAAGAATTTTTAGACAGGGTTTGAAAAAGCGTAGACCCGAACCTTGTGAATCCCAAGAGGTTAGGTGCAAAATTGTATGGATAGATACATACTATCTCTTATATTTTATAACTTATGATCATGTAAGATAGAAGCTTTTCTCTGCACTGCTTTTATGAAATTGATTATTTTACAGTTAGCAACATCTGAGAGTAGGAGTCATCTGGTCTGGGTTCAGCAGTGTTATGTGTTCAGAAGAATGGTCTCAGAGTTCCGAAACCTCTGGGAATCGGGCTCCTGCCAGGCGATTCACCTCCTCTTGAAATGTCCATTTTCTAGTCTAAAATTGGAATAATAACATGTATCTTGCAGGAATCATATAAACATTAAATAAGATTATGTGTGTACAATGCCTGCCACAATGCCTGCCACATTGTAGGTACTCAACCATATCAGCCACAAGAAATTCAGTGTCAACCAGGAGATTTGTTAATAAATGTTGACTGAAGGGCAAATTCCTGATTTGGTTCCATATAGTGTTTCTCAACATTTAAAAATTCATGTCCCATCATCCTGGAAAATTTTGAAAAGTCTTTCTATATTTTGTTTTGTTAAAATAATATTTATTTATATACTTTTCAATTATAGTATGGATTTTTTTCAAGTTAATGCCTTCTCTCCTTTTCCTATTGTTATCTGCCTTTTAGAAGGCTTAGTCTACCCAGCTGAAAATCATTGATCCAAAAAATGGTGCCAGAAAGGGATTTCAGAAACATTGAGATATTTTTTGTAGGTTCGTATTAGCAGCATAGCAGTCAGTTCTATCACTTTTCACCTATGGGGTTCCGCATCCATATATTTGTTCAACATATCAGATAGAGAACAACATAGAATGGCCATCATCTTGCTTATCCTCCTTCAAAGAGGTCTCCAAAATAAATATAACAGGGTAATACTTGCAAGGTGACCTAAGGATTTATCTGCATAATTCAAAACCATGTGTTTGTTAGCATGGAGATAATAATTATTATGGAATTATAAAACCAAACCCAACCAAACCCCCAAACAGTGGGTTGCTAGAAAATTTTTAAAAAGCTCTGTGGCCAAGTAACTTAAGGAGATCACAAGGCCAAATTTCATGTTGGTTTATAAGGAGACACAAAAAGAAAAGACTTCAGTGGCCGCCAATCACATTTCTGTCACTTTGGCATGCTGTCCTTTTCAGATGTTCAGAAAGCAATATCAACAACCTGGAGTTGGCTGACTTTTTCTGATTTTATGCTAGTTTGACTTTTACTTAAGCCTACATTTTGCCTCCTGCCCGGCTTTCAATAATGAACTGGCAGGGTTCTTTTAGCACTGTTAACTTTTCAAAAGCCACTTGCCTATTTGCATATCTCCTGCAAAGCGCACCACACTAACCTTGCCTGGCTGCAGGCCCCGTAGGAGCCAGATCCCATGTGGGCTTTGTTCAGCAACCCCAAATGTAATCAAGTAACCACTCTACTGTAGAGCGAAGAAAGGGAAGGATTTCGGGGCTAAGCACAATGACTACACCATGGGAAAATTCCAAGAATCCTGTGAACCACAGTGCCCACCCCACGTGGTGCCCCTGCTGCACTAATCTTGCAGATTAGTTCAGCCTAATGAAAATCAACAGCATATAAAGAAGGTAATAATACTCATCGTCCTCTCATCTACTTTAGATCACTCTGCGGGTCCTAGTTTAGCCAAACAGAATTCTCAGAAACACCACCAACCATCTCCTGGGGCTGCTTCTGACATTTAGTGCTCATCTTGGGGGGAAAAAGTAAGTGATAAGGATCCAGTTGCCAAAAGACCCCATGGTTTGTTATTCATAAAATGTGTGGAAGAAAGTTGGTCTGATAATCTCTTTCCCAAGGATCGTGGATTCAGGTCCTCAACACGCAGATTGCTTTTTGCTTTGCTTTGTTTTTATTGTGTTTATAAAAGGCAAAAAATGATAGAAATCCTTACTTGCAGCTCTTAAAATATTTAATAGTTGTTATTTAGCATTATTTACGAGTTTCATTCTCTCTTGTGAAGGAAAAATTTCTTTATTCAGGTTCTTAATGCTTTAAAAAGAAGTAGAGGTGGGCCTTATGTACTATAAGGCAAACTAAAGCTGTGTATTAAGAGTTTCCTACTTGATAGAAAATGTCCTTATATTTCCTTTTTCAGTTTAAATTATAAGTACGGCCACCAGGAAAAAAGAATCATTTCTCTCCTTGCTGCATAAAAATAGGTCAAGTAATTTAAGCCAGTCCATTGCAATTAAAATTCTGACATTGCCATTGTTCCTTCTAGTCTGGGGGGAAAAGACAAACAGCACACATGATAATAGGGGTTCACTGGCTAAGGCATTTGATGGGCCACCTATTGTTGTCTTGCCAAGAGCAGGCTCAACCTGCATAGGAGCTCTGATCTTGATGATAGTGGTACAGTACCAAAATGGTAAATACCATCTCTGAACCTACACGCAATACCTCTTTTATGCTAACAAAACGACGCCATTGGAAAGGGAAAAATTTCTGATGGTTTGGGTTCTAATTCCCTGGATTCTAAATTTATGTTTTTGAAGACAACATATCTGCCAAGTTTAAGTAAATTTTACTGATTCAATTAGGCAGCAACATGCATTCTCTTTAAAGGTTCTGTGGCCCTCTTCACAAAATTAGAGCCAGTGGCTTGGTCACATTCCAAAGAGGATAATTGCATTCTACATTCCTGGATATTTCCCTCCACCTTTCCAACCTCGTACCAACAAAGGCAGTGCTATTCCCACTTAATACCAATTGATGGCTCTGTTGTGGGGGTGCAGATGTTTGCTGCCCCCACATGGTTGAGAGGCTATAGCATTGGCCCAAACCTCTGCTCATTATGCTTTCAAAGAGAAAATCCCTTACCCGATGCATGTTTTCAAATATGAGGCAAATCTCAATTATGCACACTTAATCACAGGTTAAGGTCTTTAGTAAGTAAAATACTCATTTTCATACAGGGTGTTTATTCTGGAATCTTCTTTGGAAAAAAATTTGTTGCACAAATATATGCTATTTGCTTCAAGAAGGAAAGTCTTCAGCAATGCAAAAAAACAAACAATAAAACAAAAAACCTCTTGAGGAACCAGCTTTCCTTTGACCTTCTAAATAAAGTCCACAAGGGGGCGAAAACACCTAATGGTCTGGGGCTGCAAAGTTTGTATTTCAAAGCTGGCCACCCATAATAGATTAGTGGATTAATATTTTGCTCTAAAGTATCTGGCCTTTAATGTTGACATCAATTTATAGCCATCCCAGGCATTTATAGTAGTAAAAGTCACAGAGACCGTAAACTTCACAATAGATGTCAGCCTTCTGGAGCTAGTGCTGTAGCCTAGCACCCCATAAACAGTGGCGATTAGGTAACTGTTCTTCAAAGACCATCCACAGCTTTAATGTCTTTATCAGCTCCAGTGAAGATGCTGCCACCAGGATGTTGTCAGGCACATGGCAGAGGTACGCAGTTTTTGTTAATGGAGACTTATTTCTGACTTGTGTCTATGAGCTTGCGCTGTTGCTTATCATTGATCTCCTCTTAAAAAATCAAACATGGAGTGTCTATTTGTGGGCAAAGCTTAAAGAACAGAAGCTCTCTTGTACGGTATTAGAACTTTTTGACAAACAGCCAAGGTACAGAGGTCAAATTTCCCCATATGCTATAAGCAACTTAGTAGGAAGCAAGACCACAGAAGGTTTTGCAAATGTCTGCCAGCAGCCGGGTGATCTAGGTCACTGTACAGGTTTCATTAATCAGATTGTTCAAACAAGGACTTATTTTTCTCTGCTTAAGAGACCTGCAGATATCACGTAGAATCTGCCCAATTGTTGATCAAGAAAGTTTTAAGGAAACAGGGATCATTGAAGTAAATGGGGGTGGGGTAGGAGAATGGGGGAGTGTGGTGGGGTGGGGTGGGGTTTGTATTTGTACTGAGGATAAATTGTGCTTTTAGCCAGCTACTCTGTTGAGTCCTCTGTTCTGGCAGGGATGGGCCCAAGATCTAATAATGGTTCCTTAGTTTCTGCATCTCCACATACGTGTTCCGGCATTTGAGCAGCAGGAGGAATTTAGTGACAGAGCAGGTGCTGTGGCTTATTCCTTGGCAGAATAAATGGTGAAGGGTAGTAGAAAACAATTCTTTTACTTCTTTCTTTATGCAAAAACAACAACAACCCCCCCAAAAAAAAACCCAAAAAACACCCCAAAACAATGTCTCCAATAGATTTCATTTTCTTCCTGGCACAAGTCAAAAAGAACTAGAATTGCTATATTAATATGTATGCAAACATATTTTTTCACTTGAGCTTCTGGAAAAAAAAAAAAAGAAAAAAGGAGAAGAAAAAGGAAAAGAAAAACTAACTGTAAAAATGCTTAGCCAGAAAGATTTACTGCTGATTGCAGCTTTAGTATTGACATGTCTTAGCTGAAGAAAACTTAGGTTTTAACTGTTAAGGTGGAAATCTAGATTGGTCTTTAAGATGGGGGTAAAAGAGTTTTGGATGATGGTATATTCTCAGAGAAATTATTTAGAGCATAATTTTTAATAAGAAAGGGTCAATTGCAAAGGTATAAAAATCCAGTGAAATGTGCATATTAATTTAACATGTCCTACCTTGGAAATAGTATTATTTAGAATGCAGATGATGTGAATTACAGGGGCCTTTATGCCAGACTCTAATGTAGCACTCTTATATGTCCATATTTCCTGATTTATTAAATGGGATTTAAGATGAGAATCCAAAAGTCTAAATGAAATGCTCTTTGAAAGTATTATTTGTAAGATTTTCCTCAACCTCCATTTCTTTACTCCCCCAGTAGGTTAGGTACAAAAGTCTAATTTTTTTTCTTGAATGTAGGTGTGTTGCTCTTATAAATAAGATGAACCATGGTAACATGAAAGGGTAAACAAAATAAAATTCATTCTCTCTCTACTTGGGATATGATTTGAGATTTTAACAGTACTTTTCCTTCTGCTTGGTTTGTGAGGTTAGAACTTGACACTCATTAATTGCAGTTATGGTCTCTGGTACCCCTCTAGTCAAAGTTAGAATGATGTTATCCTATGTGCTTTGCTCCCAATGTATCTAAGAGAAAAAGCTCGGAATTCTGGAAAACAGGGCATGCTTGAGTTGGGAACATCTTGCAGAAGACTGTAATTTGACCTTTGAATTAACCTGAGTAAATTTTAAATATTATAGAACAAAATAGCAAGCCTCGAGGTGAAATTCCACCTCCTCTTCCTCTCAGAACTGTAAACCAGTCAGAAGCTATTTGGAGAGTAAGCTAGATAAGTGTGCCTATCCTTAGCACTTTTTGCTGAGAAATAAAATTCAGTCACTAGAGATGAAGGTAGATTTATATTTAATACCACCCCCATCAATCACTCGGTACATTATTCCAATCTCTCTCCATTTAAGTCGTTGAATCAGGTATAACCAGAAACAGAAACATTTTATTCCTCCCACCCATAAAGATATTTATGTTTACCATTGCAAACCTTTATAACTTGAGTACTCTCAAATATGATGGCAATTAAGGGGGAAAAAACCACTTTGACAACTTTGCAGCTTTTGATTAAAACCACACCAAGAGGCATGTTACAATAACAATGAAGCATTATGCCAATTATGTTAAATCCTGCTTTCGCTTAAGCTCATCATGACCTGTTTTAGTGTCCCGTAACTTATCCTTTGGAATGCTTACTCTCATCAATAAAGTGTTCACCTTACAGTCCAGGGGGAGGGGGAGAAGCCACCAAAGGGAACAAACCACCCCCAAATGACTTCTAGAAAACAAGTATTTCTTAACTTTTTATTGACATTGGCAAATTAAAATAGAATAAATTAACAAGTATTTTTTCAAAAAAATGTTTTGTACAAAAATACTGTCAAAATTTCCTAAAAAGCTTTCAACACAGTAGTATTTTTTCATGTACTGAATATAACTATTAGCACAGTGTCAAAAATGTTGAAGACAGAAACAAAATAAAAATCTGTGAAATGTTTGCCACTGACGACATTCCACACCCTATTATTGTCTGTACATATGGGGGAGGGGGGACAGCCAACTTGAAAGTGAACAGTATGACTTTTCCTGATCCAGAATGGTTTGGCCCACATCTGTTTAATCTTCCAGTTTAGCATATTTTAAAAATTAGTCTGTACTCATATGCATAGTTTAAAAAATGAAGCGAGACGGCAGAATTTGTGCAGTAATATCTGCCCTTTAAAGTTCATGCAACCAACTAATGCAATTTTTCCTTTCACTCCTAAATCTGAATGCAGTTCAGTCATTTGAACCATCTACAAAATCCACAAGATTAAGCAGTTTGCCAAGATTAATATCTAACAGTTGAGCACTGGAGAAAGTGAGGAAATAAGGAATAAAAACAAGCAACGAAAAGGACCAAGTTAGCTAGATATTTCAACTACACAAGGGAGGTGAATGTCAACGCTACAAAAACGAAACAAAAACAGAAAAAAAAGTGGCAGCAATTTTTTTAAACCAATTTGTACAAGTTATAGTTTACTTTGTTTCCAAGTTCTCAAACCTTTCAGGATCTGAAAAGTGAGATACTGTGTCTAAGGGAATGTTTTTAAATTCACACCATAGAAATTAGGGGTTTGATTTCTTTCGCCCGGGTTTCGATCGAGTCAACAGCTTACTCTGCTGGGCTGCTGTTTGCACACGAAGTCCGTCATAAAATCAAACTCGTTTTGCCCCAGCCAGAGTTCAGGCAGCTCCTTGATGCGGTCCAAGCCCATTTCTATCACTAAGGACATAAGCACTTCCTCGTCGATGAAATCAGTGTCTATGACATTGGGCGGCAGCATTGCAGCAGGGACGTGGGCCACGGAGGCGGGCATGTTGCCGCCGCTCCCGCCGCTGCTGCCGCCGCCGCTGCTGCTGCTGCCCGCGCCGCCGCCAGAGGTGCCGCCAGAGCCGCCAGGGGTGCTGCTGCCGCCGGAGCCGCCCGGAGTGCTGCTGCCGCCGCTGTGCTTGGGGTTGCAATCTCGGAAGTGCTGGTTTGTCCCGTTCATCTGGTGGCCCGCTGCAGGGTGCAAATCCGGCATGTAGTGGTTGTGGGGGTAGGGGTGATGGTTGAAATACTGGTTGTTGAGCTTCTGCAGCTGCATGCTGGCGGGCAGGGAACCTCCCTGGCTGGCCACCGGGGGGCCCATGAACTGGGAGTTGTTAAACCTGGCCGCGGGGGCCAGTGCGCTCGGAGGGTGCCCTCCGTTCACAGTCCCCGGCCCCATCGCGTGCCTGATGCCGCTGGTGGCATTCATGTTGCCCGCGCCGTAGTGTATGTGGTCGCCCATTAGGGCGTTAAAGGCGTGTTGGGGCTGCTGCTGCTGATGGTGATGGGGGCTCGGGAACTGCCCCATGCCCATGCGGTGAGCTGGGTGGTGGTGCAGCCCGTTGGTGCCGTCGGGGAAGCGCCCGTGGTTCATGGCCATCATATGGTCTGCCATTTCTAGTCCTGAAAGTGAAAAGGGCAGACGGTTAGACCAGCGCCACACGTGTCGCCCACCACAGGGCACCCCATTTTCTTGCCTCTGCTCCCCAGGCTGCCCCTGCGCACGTCAGCTGCAAACCATCACCCCCAGGATCCCACTAGGGGCCCGTGCACCCGAGCTCGCCACCTCGGCGGACCTGCCACCCACCACAGAGCTAGGCGCTGCACAAACAGTCCCTTTCCCTGAGATCGGGTGAGGGGGGGACCCGAGCTCACACCCCTCTGTGTTCCCTGAAGTGGCCTAATAAAGGAAGTGCCCCGTAGCCCTGCCGCGAACTTCAGGCATTAAATCAGCCCTCCTCATCCTGTTGTTGCACATCCTGTTGTTATTCCCCAGCTCCGCCTCACGCTCTTCCTCCGGGCAAACCCGGCCCTCGGAGGACTGGGCTGGCAGGAGCCCGAGCCAGCTTCGCCCGCCGCGCTTACCTTCCGTCTTTGCAATTTCTGCTCCGAAGACCGAGGGCGGGATCGTGGGGTTCAGGACCGGCTCAGCAGCACATAGAGGGGGCTTTCCTGGTGTGCCGGGTGCTCGCTGTCGCGATGGGCGCCGAGGTCTCGCAGCGGTGACTGGGGCAGATTCGGAGCTGTTCCCTTTTATTTCCCCTCCGCTGCTCTCACAGCTCGGCAGGACCGCCCGGCAGCTGCCAACAATGAGCTGTGTTTCTTAGGGGTTTGGCCACAGTTAATATAAGGGATTTCAGAAGGGCGGAGCGAGAGCCTCCCCGGCAGCCGGCGTAAAGACCTGGATTCCGGAATTTCGGGCACACCGGACCGGGTCCGAGAGCCGCGTCCCCGCGGCAAGCGGCACGTGCGCAGAGGCTGCGCGGCCAGGCGCCGCCCCGTTGTCCCCCGATTCTGGCTTTTTCCTTGCCCCAAAACGCTGGGACCAACCCTTTCACGTCTGGGATACTCCTTTCCTGCCTTGCAGCTGGATGGTAGCACCTACCCACCTACCAGGAGAGAAGCGAGGAAAACTCACCGCTTACCTTTGGCCGGATCTCCCCAACCCCAGGTCCCGACTCACCCACTGATCTGGCCTGCCCTCTACAGGAAAAGGGAGTTCGCTCATCGTCCCCGCCCTCCGGAGTGCCTTTCTGCCTCGTCGCAGTTGCAGAAGCCTCTCCAGGCTGAGAAGAATGGTTGTGCTTTCCCGAGTTGTGTTTTTAAAGCTCCGGACAAATAATGCACTCTGCCTGAGCGCGCTTTCCTGAGCCGTGCTTTTGTGTTTTTATAGGGGCAGCAGATAAACCTAATCTAAGTATGTTCCGTGAGTAGATGCATTGCCCCCCCTCCCCGCGCGCTCCCCACCTTTCAAGGACAGGAGCTGGGGGCGGGGAGAGGCAGCGGCTGCAGGTGAAGCGAGCGCACTCGCAGGCCTGGTTGCCTCCACTCCCGCGCTCGGGGATCCGGTCCACACTTTGGGGCGCGCTCTGCTCTCCCGGGGTACGTGTGCTTCTGCTAAGTTTGCGTTTGCAGCTCTTGGTAGCTTTGGCATCCGAGCTGAGGCGTCTCAGCTCTGTAAACAAACTCAGCGATCCTCGTCCCCAGATCCACCTTTTTGCACATACACAGTTACTTGCTTCTGCTATTGCCCTTGATCCAGGAGGTGGGGGTGTGTGCAAACTTGCACAGCCTCCCTCTGGGCTCTGCCTGACGGTTTGGGGTTGATTTAGAAGCAAATGGGTTTGTAATTAAGAAATTCGAGGGCTGAGTAAGGCTGCTGTTGCTGGAAAAGAAAAACAAATAGATAACATGGTAATCGCTTTGTAAATAAAGTCGTTCTGGAGGTGGGCACGTAGCGGCACGTCCCGTATGGCACGGTGCGTGCACACACACTGCTGGGACTCTTCCTTTTCAGCGAAATTGTTCAGTGGAGCAATAGGCGATAATAATAACCTTGCTTGCAGAACGCGGCACAACGAGCCTGGTCGCCCATTTGGCTCATTGACTTGCAAATAAAACCCCTAACGCAGGTCTGGGCCACTACCCAGTCGGAGTTCTCTTGCTCTCTTACATGGAGAAGTCGAGTTGTGTCCCCAACACCGTCATGAGACTGCTCCAAGCTTTTATATTGCTCTTTATGTGGTAAAATCCAGTTTAGCGCTCTGAATAAGGACTTCTGTGCAGAGTTGTTTTTTATGACTCAATAGCCATTGAAGACTTCCTGCTGCGAAGAGCCAACCCCCCCTCCCCGCCCTTTTCTCCTTTTAGCTCAGAACACTTTTTTAGGTCCTATTTTTGGGGGGCTGTAAATTCGGATACGTTTCCCCTTTTGCAAAAGAGACCTAATTCTGATTGATTTTTTTTTTGTCTCTTACTCTTGTCTTCCTCTGGTTAAGTGTGTGTGTGTGTGTGTGTGTGTGTGTATAGATATACATATATATGCATATATATACATACGTATATAAATGTTTCTCTCTGCCTTTCTCTCCCTTTTCAGACTCTCTAGCTGTTACAACAATGTATGAAAATACTTTTGAAACCTCAAAAATATTTATTTTTGTTAACATGAACACAGAACACACTGCATTGTTGATTGCAACAGTTCCCTATTCCCTATTCTCCTGTTGGTCATGGACTTACAGTCACAGAATCAGAGGCCCCTGAAGGGGCCACTTCCTATCAAAAAATGGATTCTAAAATATTGGTCAGCCCCAGATTCAAAAATTGCTGGAAAGATTGTTTACTTTCTTTCTTTATTCTGCAGCATCTTGCAACACAAGAACAGTTTTGAGTGTCTAATCTAAAGTCCTCTTGTAACCATTAAGGAAAGGTACAGCACCGTACTGCTCCAGCTCCAGTAGTTCTACACTCCATTGGGAAATCCCTGGAAAGGTTACCTGCCCATCCCCCATCCCTTAGAGGGGAAAAAACACTTCTGGGACCAGCTGGTTAGAATATGACATGCTTTCTTCATATTCTTTCCTTTCCTTTCCTTTTTTTTTTTAAATCAAGCAAGAAGAAATTTATTTTAGAAAGATCAGTCTGGCAATATTACAGAGAAAGCTTAAGTGAAACATAAGGTAAGGACCAATTAGCCAACCACCGAATCTTCATTTACTGTCATCTCTCCAGTGATTGCTCCCCAAGTGCCGGCACTTTCTTAGTATCTGGATATACAAATAAGATAGGAGGTCATAGTCAAAAGGTAGAGTCAGCCAAATAGGTCTTGGACATGTGATAAATGTCACAGCATCATAAATATAAGGGCTTCCTGGCACATACGGGAGGGGCATGAATCCTTTGTTGGGGGCCCTGGGAGGCTTTCAGTGGAAATGGTGACTAAGTTGAGGCACAGGGTTGAACAGAAGTTTGTCCACACCAGAACTTCAGTTGGAAAGTCTTGGCCAGGGAGGTAAGGGAAAGATGACAGAAGAGAGTGGAGAGGTACACTGTGGCTTGTTCCTAACTAATGTATGTGTCCATGCTGAGAGATTTGGATTGTGTCCACATTTCAAAGTATGTGGAACTGTGAGATAGTATTGTGGAGCTGTGAGATAGTATTGTGGAAGAATGGTTTTAAGACTGGAAACAGCGAGTCCAGTTAGGGGTAGTTGTAGTAATCCAGGGGTGTTCATTGTATTGGATTAGGGCCTATTCTAATGACTTCATTTTAATTTGATCACCTCTGTAAAGATTCTGTATTCAAAACACATCAAAATTCTGAAGTATTAGGGGTTAAGAATCCACCATATCTTTTTAGGGGGACACAGTTCAACCCGTAACAGTGGTGAAGAAACGAGGTGATACAAGATCCTTGCTGCTAAAGGAGAAGCCACCTACAATTCCTTTCCCAGAGGCCCACTGGCCCATGTTCTCATTTCTTCATAACTCTGCTCAAATTCTACTTCAGTTCGGTCTCTCTCCCTGGCCTACTGAAATAGCAATGCCCCTCTTTGCTTCCTTGCTCTGCTTTATTTTGCTTCTTAGGACTTGTCCCCACCTCACATGTTGCCCTGTAAATTGACCATTTACTTCCTTCCCCACTGGAAGGGCAGCTCCGGGAGAACAGGAACCCAGCTTATTTTGGTCTGTGTCGGAAACAGGTCCTGGCACGATTAGGCTTTCCCTGAGCATAAGTGAATGAGTGAACGAATGAATGAGTGAAATATCACACAGGTACCCAGGGAACCCAAATGAAGGGCTGGGCAAGAAGTTTTGGAAGTTATTCTCAGGGCTGGATGTGGGAAAATCCAGTGGAAAAGGAGAATCCCTACTCGCCCCTGAGAGTACTGTGGCTTGTCATTCACTTGGGCAAAACTGTTATCATGGGTTTGGGAAGATGGCTCACCCAGGGATCATCGACTGCTCAGATATGGAGGAAGGTCCCTATTGGTATGAACTTTGGACTGAAACAGAGCTTTTAGAGGTGAGCCTCCAGCTTTAGCTAAAAAAGGCTGAAATAAAGGCTGATTGGAGGGCCCAGCTTCAAAAAATGTATTATAAGAGCTCATACCTGTGCAGTAGGGGTAGGGTGGAATCTAAGGCTGTGTTTTGTACTTTACCTAAATTATCTCACTTAATTCTTAACAAGTAAGGATTACTTTATCACTTTAGTAAAGAGGACTTTGAGTTAGAGTTTTGAAAAATGAGAAAAAACAAAACAAAACAAAACACCTCAAACTAACAACAATGAAGAGTGGCCACCTTCTTAGAGGGAGAGGAATAGGGAAAGGGGAAAAGGAAAAGATAGTCAGAGAGTCTGTGAACATGTGGTTAATACAGGCAGAATACCTATAAGCAATCTGACACTATATGCAAGTAGAATAATTTTTGTGTATGTATGTATGTACATAAAAATGACATAGGTGTATCACTTTTCTGTATGTGGTACTAGAGATTGAACCTAGAGGCACTCAATTACTGAGCTACATCCTCTGGTCCCCTTTTTAAATTTTTTTTTATTTTTAAGACAGGGTCTCACTCAATTGCTGTGGCTGGCTTCAAACTTGTGATCCTCCTGTCTCACCCTCCTGAGTCATTGAGACTACAAGCATGGGCCACCATGCCAGGCCTGTGCTTCACTTTTTAACTTGTAAATTTTGTTCTAAATAATAAACTACAAATTTACTCAAAATTATTTCTACACTCATAATAGGTTTTCTGTTTCTATGCATTTTCTTATCCAGTAGAAATTGAACCATCACCATGTGGGAACCAGTGAAATGTTTATACTGAAAAGGTCTTTAAGCTGATGAAGTTGATGCTATCTCACCTAAGAAGTTGCTTAAAATAAAGATTCTGGAACATCATACCTGGTGTTCCCAATAGCTTTGCAAACCATCAATCTTGTCCAGGTAGGTGACAACAGGGGTTCTCGTCACAGTGTTATGGGTGTAGTAAGAACCTAGTTCATGCTCATAATGTCCCTTCTGCTGGATTTCTACCTGTTCCCACCCTCTTCCTGCCCATAACTGTAACATTGCCCACACTTGAGGTCCAACTCAGGTGCCTTCTAGAACTTTTCAACCTTCCCCAATCTCCCAGATGGAAAGCATTATGACATCCTATTCCTTCCAGGGCATTCTGCTCAGATCTTCCTTTACGACCCATTCTGGCTTGACTTATGGGTATTCATGTCTTCCTGTGTCCTTTCTGTAATGGCAGAGGTTCCTTGGGAGCCTCAAGGGACTGCACAATGTCATGCACAGAATACAGTTCACATTGTATTAGTTTTCTAGAGCTGCCACAGGAAAATCAGACTGGGTGGCTTAAAAAACAGAAATTCATTTTGGAAGCTCTAAGTTTAAGATCCAAGGGTTAGCGATCTTGCTTCTTCCAGGCCTATCTCCTTTCATTTGCCCACATTGTTACTGTGTCCACATGGTCTTTCCTCTGCATCAGGAACACCTGGTGTCCCGTGTATGCCATTTCCTTTTTTTTTTTTTTTTTTTTTAAAGAGAGAGGGACAGTGAGAGAGACAGAGAAAGAGAGAAACAACTTTGTTTAGTTTTTCACATGGCCTTCATTGCTCCAACACTCAGTTGTGTATGTGGTGCTGGGGTTTGAACCCAGGTCCTCGTGCTTCCCAGGCAAGCGCTGAAACCGCTGAGCCACCCTCCAGCCCCCATTTCCTCTTTTTATAAAAACACTGGTCCAGATTAGATGAGGACCCACCCTGATGGCCTCATTTTATTGTAATCACCTCTTTAAAGACCTTATCTCCAAATATAGTTACATTCTGATGTACCCAAGCTTAGCACTTAGAGCGTAGGAATTTGGAGGGGGTCACCATTCAATCTGTCACCTGTTGTGCAGATTTTTTTTTAAGTTAATGCACATTTTATTAGTTTACAAGCTTAACAGTTAAGCTAGGGAACATTCACATTAGTTTTGAAATTGGATAAGAGGTGTGTTGGAAGGTGGAAGAAAATTTCACTGGTTTAAAATCATTAGCGGAAGACTCCATCAAGAACAAGATTGTATTGGATAAGAAAAACTCCAGTGGTTCCACAAAGACAAATTACGTGAATATTGAGTAGGAAAACATGGATTAGATAAGAAGTTCAGAAAAAAAAAAAAGAAAGAAAGAAAAAGAGAGAGAGAGAGAAAAAGAAAAAAATTATGGATCATCCTGTGCTACTGACTTGAACCAGAGGCGGCAATGGGATGCTATTATTAAAAAGGAAATGACTTGACTTGCACAGGACAGAGCTGGAAGTAATCCTTTTGCTACACTTGGGTCTTCTTAGACATCATGGTTGCTTTGTAACTTTACATTTTAATAAAGAGTTAAGAAACCAAAGAAGGTTTTTTTTTTTCAAAAGGAAATATATTTTATAGGAACGGGAAATGGGACTTATAATGGCTATGTAATCTGGAGAAGAAAAGGCTGTCAGGTGACTTAATACATATGTTCTGGTGCACACACAGGGAAACTAATATGGTGGATCCTTTCCAGATGTTTTCTTTTTCCGCTGGGACAAAGAAAAAAGGAAAGCATTTTTAAAAAGAGCTTTCTATCAGTGGTTCCCAAATTGTGTTCTGCAGACCTTGAGTGTTTTCAACTTCATTTTATGTGCTATGTATATTAAGGGTTTCTGTTTTATTTTATTTTAAAACATTGTTCTGATGTTAAACAGTTATGAAAACTCTTGCTTTGGATAATATATAAAAATCTTAGAATTCTACCCCTGAATGAGGCTTTAAAAATAATTAAGTTTATCCCAACTTTTTCATTCTTTAGATGAGAAATGGGAGGTTTTCAGAGGTTAAGTGACTTGCTCAGAGAAGACTTCCTAAACATCAGGATTTAAAAACACCAGTGCAGATTTTATCAGAGGATACTCTCTTTACAAAGATGCAGTGAAATAGGATAGAGATGTAGTGAGTGGTTTGGGTCAGCATTTCCTAACTGGAATTCTGAATTATGAATGAATGAGTTGTAGATGATAGTTGCAGAATCTATAGTGACTTCTACTTTTTAAAAGGTGGAAATAAAATCATTTGAAAATATTTTTCCAGTTCAAAATGGACGTTTCAGAGTCTGAGGCTGTGCCTAGTGCTATCCCCTAGTATTTGGATTATAGAGATCTAAGGAGCAGACACCTGACAGTTACTCTCAGCTGAACAACCCTGTTGAAATGTTGGTTTTACTATTTTACAACTTTTTAAATTGTTTTTAATTCCTTTTCAGGTATGGATTTTTTTTTAAAGATAGAAGACTAATGGTCCTAAATAAAATCAATCAGTGAGAAATGTGAACATGGTAATTATTTTACAAATGACTTATGATGATGCTTTATATTTGCATAATGAAAATTCCTACATTACACAAATATGTAACTCTAGGACTCAGGAATCAATGTCAAAAACAGTGATGATTATACCCAATTTGGCCTTCAATGTATTAGAAATATTGATTCAACTGCCCCCACATGCAAATAAATAATTGTGGCAATATGTTTGCAAATAATAGCCTGGAATTATTCTTTTGATCTCATTATTTATAATTAAGGCAGATATATTTTTTAATCTCAGTTGATTTTTTAAAATATTTTATTTTCTTCCTTGATTTTTAAGTACAAAATTGAAGAATTAAAGAACTTCAGGAAATGATAATATTTTATTTTAGTTTTTGATATCATAATATTTAGTTATATCTCAATATATACTGAAACAAATATTTAGTCCAAAATCCAGAGAATATATTAATGATTTTGAATTTGTCCACACGTTATGTTTTTCTTTTGTATACTTAATGGAAAAGAAATCCTACAAGTAAATACATTAAAAAAATCTTTTTAAATTTTTTGTAACAAATATTATTAAAAATTAGGTTAAAAGAAACTTCAGAACAAGCTTCTATAATGTTTGTATCTAAAATATAATATTTTATGTGAATTTTCTTCTTTTTATGTTCCATACAAAATTTTTCTTTTAATTTTTTTTAAAAATTTATTTATTATTTAAGAGAGGTAGAGAACGAGAGAGAGGGAGAAAGAGAGAATCAATTTTACTTATTTTTCCATCTGGCCTTTGTTTCTCAGAGATTTAGTTGTGTATGTGGTGCTAGGGTTTGGACCCCGGTCCTTGCAAATGCCAGACTTAAACTCCAACTGCTGAGCCACCACTCCAGCCCACCCCCCAAAATTTTTTAAATGATCTAAAAATGCCTAAGTGGTTCATGAGATAATAAGAAAGAGGACTCACAAGACGGAAATGTTGAAAAACACTGGTTCTAGTCAGTGTTTCTCAAAAGTAATATATAAATCCTTTTCAAAAGAAAAATCTCTAAGATCTTGAGTGTTTATTTTTATTATATTTCTTACATATATAAAAATGGAATACAATATATGGCAGCCTTATAGTTATAGCTCACATACAGCTATAATACTAGAGCACATTGCCATGTTAAATAAGAATGAAACTGCAGAATCAATAACATTTGAAATTAGCAATATTTACAATGGCAGATTTTGTCCAAATTAAGTTACTCTGCACTATGAATCTAGTGACAACAATCACAACACACATTTTTTCCCTCTGAGGGAAAAAATAGCCTGTTGATGCTATGGTGTGTCATGCAATGAAATTCCTTATTTGAACCACTCATAACAATTTCATATGGATGGCCATGACTTCATTGGTCTTCATGTGGTATGCATATAGCACACATATTAGAGCCACCTCTGTTCTTTTCTTGTTGTGTGCAATATTGGAAATAATGCTACTTGGCACCATCATTAGAATTCAAATCTTAAATCTAAATATTGGAGGATGGTCCCTGGAATGAGCCTCAATATATTTCTAATGATTTGTTGAAAACTACCAACAAAATGAAAATATAAAATTAAAGAATTCTTCAAGAGAAAAAGAACTCCCAAAGAATATTTCAAGGATTATGAAAGGTCCATATACTCCAATGAAATAAACACTAATTTTAGTGGTAGCCAGTATAAAATACTTTGGATCATATAACTATTTTTATAACCAATAATATGAACGGAAATATTAAATTATTGGGAAATCTAACATTAGCCTATTTTTTTAAAAAATACTGATTTCTTTCCTATCTTCAATAATTTAAGACCCCAAAGTTGCCCATGCGTTCGGTCATGTTTTAGTTACTGGTTCACTGGTTTCTTCTTGTATTCATTTGAATACTAGCTCTACAAAAATCCTTTTGTGGTCTGGGTAATAAGTGGCTAAGAATTATTTGTATTAGTATCTAAATTACTTGGATTTTAAATGGTATTTTCTGGAGTGCTTGTAGGCACTTTAGTTCTTTTAAGTATTTTAAACGATCTTGTTTATACCCTTGCTTGTCGTGAACAAGGGATTTCTAGCCTAATTTGAAGTGCAGTCTGGTTTCTGGAATCAGTGTGTGTATGGACACTGGGGAAAGGACCCTCAGAACTTCGAGATAAGATTATCTTCTGTGAGTGAAATAAAGGAGCATAGACGTGTACAAGATAAGATCAGCATCTTTAGCAGAAAAATCCCAGCTTCCTGGATTCTTGTATACCTTGGGAGGTGTAGCTACAAGAATTCCAGGCACCGGAAAGACATATCCCCTGTTGTCAATTAATCTACTGCGCTTCATCAATCCTTGTGATTCTGATGAGTGTGAGAGCCAGTTCAGCTCTGAATGGATGGACCAGCTGAGCTGAAGGCCAGGCCTTCGTTTGTGGCAGCATTACCAAAGGAAAGGCATAGGGACAGTGACTGATCTTCGGCCTTCTCCCTTCCTGTTCTCTCTGTTACAATTGTAGTGCGTCTGCTGAAATAATCTGAAATTCTGAATTGGTAGTAGCCTACTTACTGATATCTAATAATGCTTTGGCATTTTATGAAGCTTTACAGTGATTTTGCTCTAGACAGGTCAGATTCCCTAGTATTGTCCCATTATATATACAGTCATGGGTCATCTAGCGATGGGGACGTGTTCAGAGGAATATACCGTTAGGAAATTTCGTCATTGTACAGACATCATAGAATGTACTTATGTTTAAACTAAGACAGCTAAGATGTCACTGAGCTATATAATCTAATGGCTCCACTGTTGTATACGTGTTGCATTGTTGACTGAAATGTCATTATGTGGTGTGACTGTAATATGTTTTGATTTTCCTTCCTAGTCCCTCTCATAAAAGTGTACTTAATATTTGCTGTGATTCCTTAATTAACGTCCCTATCATAGCAGGGATCAGGCTTCTGTCTTATCCTGAGTGTCACATCATCCTATCATCTCTGTACAAAAACAATACCTGATTCAGGGAAGCTGATCATGAAGCCAAAAATTCAGATTCCTCTGACCCATACTGTACAAGCAATTGAGATCTTTTAAATTCCCTTTTTAAAAAAAATTAAAATGTTTTCCAACCTTCTGGCTTGCTACTTACTCTGTGTACCCTCAAAATTTTCTTGATAAGTGCTAATGTAGTTAAATAATTTAGAAAGGTCATTTATAAAATTGATTATTATTTATATTTGCAATCTTTTTCAATCTTTCTTTCCTTCACCACTTCTCAAGATTCCAAATTCTCTGTGGTCATTTAAGCTCTCTTCTTGTCCACTGCTCCTAAATTTTGTGTTGCCTTTGGTGTCTTTTTGATACATCGGGAGGAGGAAGAAAATTCTGAGAAAGATCAATTCTTGCCTGGAGGTAAGAAACACTCACATCCATTCCTTTCCACATTTAAGAGGATAGCAAAGATGAACCGTTGGTACGTCTCTGACCCAAGTATTCATGTGTTTCCAAATGATCTGGTTTGAGTGGAGTACAGTGATGCTTTTTATGATCTGTTAATACAGATGTAAGTTCCAGAACATATGATACTAACAAGTAGGCCTTTTCATGAGCTTTGTTGTTTACCTTGGAAATGAGGGTGAATAAATTAATGCAGATATAGAGAAAAGTCCAGAGAAGCATAGATGAACTTTGCTATCGGAGATCTCGGTGATTAGATAAAAGATACCAGATCAGAGCACACCTGCCACTGCTGCCTGCTCAAGCTCCTTCAGGCTGGGGGCTGTGTCTTACTTTCGTGTCCTAATACCTATCACTGTGTGAATTTAGAACATGGTCTGTATGATTCCCAAACCTGTCCCCTTTTCATGACACTTGACTGACAGAGGGACGTTAGTTCAGAAAAAGCAGATTTTGATGAATAGAATAACTCAGGAAATAAACATATATTCAATAATAGATCAGAAATCATTTTCTCTTTAAATATAGGCCAATTAAATGGAAATCAGGAATATAAGTGGAGGTGATATGTATTCATTTGGTAAGCTGCAAAGTGAGTTCCTTGGCTTTACAAAACTCATTGATAACATTTATTTATTGTTTTTCGGTGGGCATGGGGGCTCTCCCAGTTAGTGACTGCTTAGATTCTGCAGAAGTTCCCTGAGGTTCGAGCGTGTGCTGGGATCTTCTGTTCTCTGGTGATCAACACTGGTGGTTCCTTTGCCACTGAGGGTGTACCCCTGACTTGTGACGGCCGTGGTTCCTAAAAGTGACATGTCCTACGTAGAGCTGGAAAGTTTTCTACTTTCTTTAAACTCATCAAGTTAAAAATATTATCAAAGGAGTTCATCTAGGATCTGGCACACAAAGTTTGACTGTAAAGTAATGGAAAAGATTTCAGAAGCACTTGTGAAAATATGCCCGACTCCATCTCTACCTTGCGTGCTGATGGTGGAGCCATAAGAATCACAGAAGTCCTCTAAGTTGGTGATGGGAGGGACGATGTATACCAGCTAGCCCAACCTAGTTAATTTACAGACTGTAGGAATTCGGGCTAAGGGAGGTGAAGCGATTTGCCTAAGGTCACAGAAGGGATCAAACACAAAGCCTGAGAGAGTTGCAGAAGATCATATGAACTGTCTGTGGCATTCATGCCCTGTTGTTTATGTCCTGCTGATGAGCCTGAAGGGATCAACTGTGCACCAGCTGCCACCATAGAAAACCTCCGTGGAGCCAGACTTCACTTGCAGTACAGACCAAAGACTACCATGAGGCAGGCTGGTGGTTAGCAAAATGGCCAGTGCTCTTAGTTCTCTGGACTCTCTGAAAAGCCACCTCCAGATCAGAACTTTAGCTGGGCTTTATGTGTAGGTGAGATTGGTGGCTGGCAGTGTGCTTAGAGAGACAAAAGGTCAGGGCTCCTTGCTCAGCCAGAAAAGCACAGACCCTGTTTGTGGCCACGATTTTCATGTGCTGCTTTCAGATTATTTCATGAAAAGCATTTATGATAGGCAGAAGCCATGGTTTGAAAAATACTGGGGGTCAAGAGTGGTGATATAGGAGGTGAAGTTAGGGCCCCCAGGAGGAATCTGAGCACCTGGAGGCACTGTCACAATTTGGATCCTGGAAGTCTGCTCCTTGGGCAGAGTCTGAAAAAGCAAAGCGCCTAATATGGATGATTGTGACCAACTGATGAAGCCTCTCCCTTACTCTACTGTGTCCCTTTGTCAGTGACAGAGAGACCACTTGATCCCCATTCTTTTTAAACTCCCCTCTGTGTGCTACAGTTTCCTTTAATTTTTAGAATTTGGAGGCAAGGTAAGGAATCACTGGAATTTTGCAGTATCAAGAGACAAAGGATTTACTCTGTGAAAGCAAGAGCTGGGAAGGACCACACACGTAAGATAAGCTATCCAGAGAATAGCTCAGGGGGTGGCGTGTACACATGTGGCCAGGAGAACAAGGAGCACCCATGTCTACTTCAGGCCAACAAGGTGAGTCTCACCCAGGGAGGTGCTCTCATGACAACAGAAATGAAAACACTTTTGAAAAGCCACAGAGCAACAGTGAAGGGTTAGAACTGGAGCTCTGAGAGCCCACGTCCAAGGAGATGTCTGCAGAAAGAGCAGTCAACGTAAAGTGCATGGTCAACATGGAAGCATTGTTAAATGGAATCAGGGGAGCAAGAAGTTGGCAGTATTGATCCGCCTTGGCCAAAAACACATGAAAGGCTGGCTTCCTTGAGAGGTGTCCTCACTGTGTGGGAGCTGTGGCTCAGTGTCTGCCCTGATTCCATGTCCACCAAGGAAATTTCTGAGAAGTAATTCAACTTGTAGGAATCAGGCTAGGGTGACCAGTGCAGGGAGACATTTCTACTTGGTGGCTGTGAATATTTTAGTAACTGAAAAAGCATGTCTCTTTCTCATTAAAAATGCATACATGTAGAGGGGAAAAAATTATATATATACACACACACACATACACATATTAACTTAATTTTGGCCAAGATATGTTAGACTATATAAAGCCTACTATGCATTGTTTAAAAAATTGAGTTTCTAGCTGGATATGGTGGTGTACACCTATAATCTCAACCACTCGGGAGGCTGAGGCAGGAGAACATTAAGTTTGAGGCCAGCCTCGGCAACTTAGTGAGACTCTTGTTTTGACTAAAAAAAGAAAGAAGGAGAAAAGGGGCTCAATAGTAAAGTGCCCCTGGGTTTAATCCTCAGTACCCAATTTTTTTAAAAAATTGGATTTCTGCCCCTGAGAGCTGAGAATCGTATTTTGCAATGGGATGACCTGCCCAAGTACTTCCACCTGGTGAGCAGTGGTGTCTCCTGAGGGCACAGAGGCAGTTCATGCTCTGTGAAGACCACTCCTTTGCTTTGGATGCCATAAGTCATTTCACCTTAAGCCAGATAGATTTCAGAAACAGCTGTGGCATGAGCCACCATGCTAGCGGTGCCCCATGGAAGATCCACGTAGAAGAATGAGATTTCTAGTTCTTTTCAAGGCTGGGAGGCCTATAAGCCATCAGGCTGTTCCGTCTACTTAAATGTTAGGGAGTTTTGCTTTTGACTTAAAATTTTCACCTGATTTTGATAAGAACAGGAACCTCCAGAACTTGAATTTACAATTCTGTATTATTTTATTTAATACAAAATTTATTAATTAATTCAGTTGGCTAGGGATTTCCCTCCTAAAACACAAGATTTAAGGGGAAAAATGTTAGAGATCTTTAGAGATGGCTTTAGGCTGCCATCAACGACCTCACTGAATTATCCTACAACATTGTCTAATGATTTACACATAGGCAAACAGTGTGTACCTGGGGAAAAGAAAAGAGAGCAAAGAGGGAGAGACTACACTGGCTGAATGCCTGATATGTGGCATATAGGCTGCCATTTGCTTTTATATACTTTGTCTTATTGAATCTCAACAGCAATTCTGTTGAAAAAGTATTATTACCTGAGGCCCAGAGAGGTTAAATGACTTGACTGAAGTCACCCAGCTGCCAAGTGTGCAGAGCTGGAGTTTCAGGTAAAATGTGTCTGACTTCAGAGTTGAAAGGCTTTCTATTACTGTTTATTGCCTTTAAAAGACAGTCAGGTGGAATATGACTCCAGACCAAGGTTAAGTTTTGCAAAGCAAGAATTGTTTCATTATTCCTCCAAATCCAGAGAAACGGCTCCCAAGCTCTTTACCCTTTCCTGCTCCTTTCTCTATGTTAAGGAAAAAAACACAGTAATTAGTATTATTTTCGATGGAAAGGAAGAAAATATTCACTCCTCCTTCTTTCTCCTACTCTCTACTTTGAAATTTTGAATAAAGTAAGCTTTTCTAAAAAAAAAGATAGAAGAATCTTGACACAAAATAAAACAGCAAAAAATAGACTACAAAAGAGGAGAAACAATGGGTAATGCTTTCAGCACAGCCTAGAGGATGCAGATTTTCTCAGAGCTTCCTGGTAGCCAAGGCAAAGGGAGAAACATGCCTTGTTACTGGCTTTCCTTGTCAAATAAAGGAAGGAGGACTAGTTTATTAGGAAAGACACTTTTCCCCCTCTTTTGTAGTAGAGAAATTTATCTAGTGAGTTATCTTAAAAAAGACTACACGAGCAAGAAAATACTAGAGAGCAGTTTAATGTTAAAAAAAAATACAAGAAAAAGAAAACAAAGATAATTGTTTTTTGTCCATTACAGAGTTGACTTTGACAAACAACCCTGGCAGAGGGGTATATATATATTTTAACAATATGATATGTATATATTTTTAAATCAGATTTATCCCCTAGATCCCACCTGTACTCCCCTCGCCCCAGTCCTTCCCCATACATAGCTATGAATTCCCTAGATTGTGAGTTGCTACTCCGTGCTGTGTCTAATACTTGAAACTGATTGCCTTTCACAGTCCTGGGTTTAATTCCAGCCTCCACAGATGAGTGAAGACATTTGACCCTTGACTCTCTGGGTTTGGCTAATTTCGCTCAACATGATTTCTTCCATCCATTTACCTTCAAAGGCTGCAATATCATTGTTTCTAATTGCTGAGTAGAATTCCATGGTGTGTGTGTGTGTGTGTGTGTGTGTATTCACAGCTTTTGGATCCATTCATCCAGTGAGGGGCATCTGGGTTGATCCCATAATTTAGCTATTGTAAATTGAGCTGCTGTGAACATAGATTTTGCTGTGTTGCTGTAATGTGCTGATTCTAAATAGAGGGGTACATTTTTATGTGACAGTTTTTTATTCAATTTTATACAATAACTTTTGAGATGTTGATCAAAGAATATTTTCCTTTGATAGTCTTCAGTTGCCTTCTTGCACAACACTGCTCATGCTGTGTCCCACAATTTGTGTGTGTGTGTGTGTGTGTGTACGTGTGTGTGCGTGTGTGTATAGGGCTCTCTCTTTTTTTCCTTTCCTGCCACATTCTGGATGAAAAACTCCTGGTTCCATGCTGGTTCCTTAACACACACACACACACGCACACACACACACACACACACACACACACACACTGTATAGGTTCTTTCCCCAGGGACAAGATTTTCATAGTGTCTTCCACTCCAAAGTTCACAGTCAATATGGAGTTGGGAGAGTGCGATTACTCAAGTCAGGGCAGTGTGTCCATTCAGAGGTCCCTCCTCCATCTGTCCATGCTTTACTGTCTCCTTCGCAAAGCTCTTTTCTGTACTTAGAGATCGAACAATTCCCAAGTGTTTCTCTTTCTTTCTGCTTTGTTTCTTGTTGCAATGTCAGAAATCAAAATTTCCTACTGAGTCCATACTTATGGAGTCGAATAATCCATTTCTTCCTTCCCATCCTTGTTAGAATCTTTAAGACCATTTTCAGTTGTTTTTCCTCCAAAATTTCTCCTATAAATTACAGTGCTTCATTTGCATTCTACATGAGCTTTCTTTGAGGACAGTTTCTGCATCCACAGATTTTTTTTGTACTTCTAGCATTATACACGCATATAACTTTTTTTGGCACATATATTTTAATAAAGTTTCCAAGAGGACAAAGTGGCGACTGTATTGTAACTGCACAAATAAGTTTACAGCTGATTTCTAATAAATTTTGTATGATTGTGTTGAAAGTGACAGATGCAGACACATTATGGAAGAGTGAAAATGTGTTCTATTCTAGAAAAATAACTTTCAGGGAAAATACAAAAAGAAAGGAAAAAAGGGATTCAAAATTGCCCAGGTTCCCTATATCTGACATTAAAAAGATGTCTTCCAGTCTTTTTCAGAAGAACTTTCCAAGGACTCCAGAGGGAATTGGGAGTTGGGGGGAGATACATATGTCTTTCTCTAGCAGCCTTGCTTGCAAGGTCCTGTACCTTGAACTTGCATTTGATTGTAGTTGCTCCATGGGTTGTTTCTAACTCCCTGGGCTGCAGGCAGCTGCCTTTATAAAATGCCAAAAAGATGAGTCCAATACCAAGTTCTCACATCTGGGTGGTCTTCGGATGGGAAAGAGCCTTAGTTGTTAACAGGCGGTGAAGTAACCATTTGGGTAGATATGGCAATGTGCTGTGGGGCTCCAGGAACTTCTTCCCTCTGTGAACACTCCTGGCTGAAAGCTTTTTCTTAAAGCTGTTGGGCCTTCTCTTTCTAGGCATACATACAGCAAACTATTTGTTTATATTTTATAGTTTACTATTTAAAGGAAGGGGGGACTGATTGATTGAGTTATATTCCTAGTAGAATTCCTGTAGCAACACCCACTCAAGATCCCCAAGTTTGGTGGTCTCCTTTTTGGTGGTCTACAGCTCTTAAGCTCCCCACCTCCCTTGGCAGCCCGGGGTTGATTTGAAGGGGAATTCTGGCAAAAGGTGATTTGCAACAGGGATTCTTCCGAAAGCACAGCTGCTTGGGGGTTGGGCTGGGGGTAGCTGTGAACAAACAGCTCTCTTGGTGTTCTTGCCTGGCTTGAGAGATTTGTCTTCCACCCGTCTCCAAGGAGAAACTGGGGGAAGGGACCTATTTTTCAGGATGCATGTGCATATCAAATACGACTTCCTGGAGGCTGCTTCTAAGCCACTTTTGCATTTCAAAGAGGGTTTATTTATCTCATTAGTTAAGTCAGCATGTTTAAGGCTGAGGCTGTTTACAGGTATGGGACTCTTTAGAAAGTACTTTCTACACCTCCCTGTGTGGAGCTGACAATGAAGTTCTCACATTGGTTACTCTGCAAATTCAAATTAAGCTTTGTTGCTCTAAGGAGAAAAACACATACTTCAGGAAGAGAAATTTTCACTGAATGTCATAGACCTGGTGTGAGTGGTCAGAACTAATATTTTTCTTTCCTTAGAAGATTCAGCATGGCAATCATAGTTATAACTATGACCGTTGAGTGACACTAAGCATGTTTGGTGTCAATGCCAAAGTCTCTTAGTTAGCTTTCTTCCTCCAGGCTCCTGTTGCTTCAATTCATCCCACATTCTAACCTAAAAATCATACCATCTTATTCTCTACTCGTTAGCTTAAAATTCTACAAGAATGCATGGATTCATTTTAGCATAACAAAGAAATCCTTCATGCCCTGGCCCCTGCCAGCCCGGCCAGCTTTACTGAACCACGGTGAACATGCTTTCCAGGAGCAATAGATCAACATGAGCAAGCTCACTAGAGACTACGGACCAAACCAAAGGCCAAATGCTGCAAGTGTGCTTTGATGCTTGATGGCTCCAAAGGTAGATGCTCTTCATATCCCCATTATACAGGTACGGAAATAGAGGCTAAGGTTAGATAACCTGTGTGAAGCCACAGTGGTGGAGTGGAGTCCCTACCAGGTGGCCTGATGTCACAGTCTATGTGTTTATTTGCCATGCTTGCTCTATGCTCTTCCTGCCAACGTGAGTGGATTCTGAACATCCCACTCATCTGCTGGCATGACTTCCACCTTTTCATTTTCTTAAAGAGAGAGGGACAGTGGGAGAGAAAAGGAGAAAGAGAGAATCAGTTTTATTTAGTTCTTCACATGGCCTTCATTGATCCAACACTTTGTTGTGTACTGGTGCTGGGATTCAAACTTGGGTACTTATGCATGCCGGACTCCCATACTTGCGCATGACAATCTTTTCCTTTTTCCCAGGGCTCTCTGTTTAATTGCTTCTAGATTCGGTAGAAAGCTGCTAAATGAATGTTTTCCTTGAAGTTTTCTTTTAATCCACTTTTTTTAAATAATTTTTTTTTTCAAAGAGAGAGGGACAGTGAGAGAGACAGAGAAATAGAGAAACAACTTTATTTAGTTTTTCACATGGCCTTTGTTGCTCCAACACTTAGTTGTGTATGTGGTGCTGGGGTTTGAACCCAGGTCCCCGTGCTTGCCAGGCAAGCACCGAAACTGCTGAGCCACCGCTCCAGCCCCTTAATCCACTTTTAAGGAGAAAAAGGAAAACTTTTCTCACCATATACAGCAGATAAGAAGTGAGTGTAGGAACGTTTAAAGTGTCAAGTAATGACTCAGGTCTTTCTACTGACAAAGAAATAAAGTTTATCTATGCACTTGTAACCAAAGCAGCTTTTGATTCTTGGCCATTAAAATCAACATTGGTAAAGTCTACATCTTAATTTCCCTAATGCAAGACCATTTTATTTATTTAATTATTTATTTATTTTTAAAGAGAGGGACAGTGAGAGAGAGAGAGAAAGAGAAAATCAGTTTTGTTTAGTTTTTCATGTGGCTTTCGTTGCTCTGAGACTTGGTTGTGTACATGGTGCTGGGATTTGAACTCGCATACTCATGCCTGCCGGGCAAGCACTATGACCATTGAGCCACCACTCCAGTCCCATGACTTCCACCTTTTTCTGTATTTCCTGCAAAGTCCTTATCCCATCACTAAACTAAAAGATTCCTCCTCTGCCCTAAAGTCTCAACTCGAAGGTTAACTTTTCTGGAAACTTTCTTAGGCTCCTCAAAGGTCTTTGAAGCCGCACTTTTTAGATTCTTTTGGTTCCTTTGCCTCTCTCTCCCTTATTAGGCTGAGAGGTTTTTTGGGGGGTAATGTATCTATCACCAATGTCCACAGCAGTGGCCGTCACATGACTAGCTGGTGCTCAACCAATTCCTGTCATGTAGATTGGATGCATTAATGAGTGGACAAATGTTGAGGAGAGGTAAAGTGGACAAGGTTTGCTTTTCTTAATAGATTCTTGTCTATTCTCTGGTGTAGAAGCTCCCTGTATACAGCGTCTACATCCCTCGGGGGCCTTGAAGACTGTAATGGACTCCTTGAGCTATCTTCAACATTTCAAAAAGGCTAACAAAAACCATTACATTTTCCTGAGATAAGTCCCTACAGGCTAAATAAAATGTCAAGTTTCTTTGCTTTTGACTCAAGTCATATCAACTCGGTGTGGTAACGGAGATTCTCTCCTCACAATTGGAAATTCATACTGGCAGGGAGCGCTCTGTGATTAATAAAACAATAATAAAATAAATTATCTGTTACTTAAATACCACTTGTTTGGTGTAAGAAATTTCTCAACATTTGGAATCATAGGGGAAATATTTAATAAAAGCAAACTTCATGGTATAAATATGGGGAAGTTCTGCCTTAATTAATGGACTTCCCTGTATTTATACTATGAAGGATCACTTTTTTTTAGCCCCAAACCTTCTAATCTCACAGTACCCTTTTCAAACTGCCAAGGAAATTCTCTTGTGATTGAGCAAGTGTGGCTTTTCTATTGAACTGTTTTTTTTTTTTTTTTAAACCTTCCCATTGACAATTGGATGTAAGAGTGCCCTGGTTTTTTTATCTGCCATACATTGGTCATCAGATTTAACATAGCTTATTGAGTTGAATTTGTGTTCTTTTCATTGCTACTTTTTTTCCAAAAGAAGAAGAAAAGAAAAAAGAAAAATAACAGGGAAGACAAAATAACAAGAGACAAAGGAGTTTTCCTCTGTCCTTTCTATGGCTTCTGGCCAGGATATTTGATTACGAAAACTGCCAGCAGGCTATTTTATTGAAATAAATTCCAAATTCCAGTCTGTCAAATTTCTCCCAGGCTTGCTTTGGAATATACCATTATTATAAATGATTTCATCCTTGTCACTAAAGGCAAAAGGTCCTTCATTAGCAGTACTGGCTCTGCCACAAACCTTTCCATGGGTTCGTTTGGCCTCATGATTTATTATAAAATTCATGGTGTGCAAACATTGCCATAACCTTTCAAGTAGTAAACTCATCAAAGTTTTGTAACATCTCTGCAGTCCCTCCCACCGTTTGGCTGATACATCCTTCGGGTTGTAAATGTTCTTCCGCTTCTCGCTTGCCATCATTTGTATGTAAGACAACACTTTTCTTCATTTCTGAACTCAGCAACGTCATAGTCAAGCTTCACAGGTGTAGTAACCAGACCGTGACATCTGCAGCTCTACTTCATCCTCCACAGGCAGGATGGACTCATCTGTTCAACAGCCACATTGGGTCCCATGGGTCCCCTGATTAGAAATTGTTGAGGTGTCCTCATGGCTAACATTATCAATTCCAAATTCCTCCATCCTTGACAATTTGTCTTCAAGGCTAATGTTTTACCTTCAACTGCCTCCAGAGCCACAGAGATTCTCTTCCATCCACGCCCTTGGATGTTTGCCTTATTACAACAGGGCTGGCCGCTCAGGTCTAGAATGGTCTTACATCCCAATTCGATTCCCACTCATCTTCCAAAGTCCTGTTGAATATTATCACCTCTGGCAATGTTTACTTATTCTTAGAGCGTATGTCATCTTTTGATTTCTATTACAGTTAGCTTTTTTCATGTCAGCCCCTTCCGTACTTACAAGCTCTTCGAGGGCAGAGGTTGAGTTTCCAGCTTTATCTTTACCCAACCTCTTTCCCTAATATCCACTCAGTTTGGATGCTTCACGCACTTCCACTAAACTGCCTTGGATTCCAGCATGTTCTCTTTCATCTTTACCTCTCTGACATGACCACCCTGAAGACTGCCCCTCATCTTTGAGGATTTTTGTATGCTCGGTTCTTCGGATGAGTTTCCCTTTCTCCTTCCCGGAGTGATTGAGGCTTCTTGTGGGTGCGTCCCACACTAAGCACGCACTGCCGTGTGTTGCCCCATTTACTTACCCACCCGGCCTGGCACAGTGGGGGTAGGCTGGAGGTCCCTGAAGTCAGGATAGCAACTCGTTCATCTGATTTCCTATCCCCCATAGTCCTTTATCAAATGTCAACTGAATTCAGCATAAATTTGAAATGGTCAGTTTTTAGGTCCAAATTCATTGAATTTTAAAAATTCATTACTGATTATTTAACATATATTTCTGGGATTAGAATTGTGTTTTACTTTAATAAATATAAAGTTATTGGGTATTGAAATGAAAACATATAATACCAAATATCAGGTTAAGACATCAGGGGCATGGCAACACATAATCTAGGACAACCATAGATACGTGGGGGTAGTGAAGGGGGGTAGGGGGCAGAGACAGGTCAGGGAGGGCAGAGGGAGGGAGAAGAGGGGATCTAGGGAGACAACAATGTAACATACTCTTTACCCCTTGAGAATCCAATAATACTTGTGCAATCATTTAATTCTGGAAAATTCACAATCTAAGCATTTATATTGCTTGTAGGGCAAAACGTAGAAGAGTCAAGGGACTGGGGGTGGGCGATGTGGGGGTAATTCTGGTTTAAGATCATATGCCTAACACATGTTGCTCTGTATGTATTTATGATTGCACAATAACTCAACTCCTTAATAAAGAGAGAGAGAGAGAGAGAAACCAATGAAGTTGGATTAGGCACATGTAAAAAGGAAAAAAAAAAAGATGTTACTTGAGCCAGGTGCTGTGGTACACACTTGTAGTCCCAGAGACTCAGGAGGCAGAGGTAGGAGGATCCAAAGTTCCAATCCAGCACGGGCTACTTAGTGAGACCCTGTCTCAAATTAAAAATAAAATGTCCTAAGGATGTAGCTTGGTGGTAAAGCACTCCTGTGTTCAATCACTAGTACAAGGAAAAAATGGCTTTCTTTTAAATGTAAATACATGTTTATAGGGTTTATATTTTTGATAGTCTTCGCATCTATAGTACTTTCACTAGCATTGTGGCTTGAAACAGCTTTGAGGGGATGTCCAGGATTTAATTATTTTGAGGAGTGTCAATGCACATGAAATATTTTGGGAATTTGGGGAAAATTCTGTGTTTGTGTGTGACTTAATAAGAAAACAAAGTGAAATTTCTCCTTACCTCATACTTATTCTCAATCACTTCTTGGCTTAATTTCAGCCAGTCTTCCTAAATCCAGAGCACTAGAAAGTGGGTGTGGGGTGTAAGGTAGAATGCTTCGTTTTCTATCAGAAGGGCAAGAAATACTCCTTACTATTAAAAAAAAAAAAATCTTCCTGGGAGTTAAATGAAAGCTTGGGAATCAACTTCACATACCTTCCCCATTGGCTCCTGCCCCGCCCACCAAAAGCCATCGATGTTTCTGTTTCCTCTTCTTTTCTCACTTCAGTTCTTGACTGGGAAATGACACACTGGCCTACCTAGAGAAACAGTAAACAAGGGTCAGATGTGTCACCAGGCTCCAGAAGGGTGTAAGAGAGCAGTTGATGGGGTTGTCCCCTTGCCTCCTCCCGCCTGGTGGCTTCTCTCAGCCTTTGGGAACAGACCTATAAGGTGAGGGATACTTACTGAAAGCAGTCACAATTTCTGAGTACCTGGCACTGCGGATGTGGGACTCTAACCTGCTGACGAATTGAGAATGAAAGGGGAATGAAACAATGTAGGAACTGGGGTAGTGAATTACTTCTGGTTGAGGCTGAAGTTTGTAGCAAGCAATCATAGACAATGGTAGGAGAGAGAGGAAAAAACACGTTAGGATAATACAGGCAAAGGCAATGAATATTAGATTTAAAAGAAAGTTCCAGAACTTAAGTTTGCAATTGCTTTTATGGCAGTCCCTTAGGTTTTTTTCAGGATGTTGCCTCTGCTCCTGCCCCAGGCATTGCTCTGTGTGTGTGTGTGTGTGTGTGTGTGTGTGTGTTTTCATTTTTATTGCCTTGTTCTTTCCTTAGGTTTATTCAGTAAATAGTTGTGAAACACTGTGTCCAGGCCAAATCCTGAGGCACTGAGAAAATGGATGAGCGATTGGCCCCTGCTCAGAGGAGCCTTGTCTGGTTGTCTGACCACCTGGCTGCTGATATTCTCCATCCTGGCCTTGCCTCAGTGGAGGTGGCTCCAGCGCAGGCCCTCCTGGTGCCCTGGGTGCTTTATGAGCGACTTTATCCCAAACAGTGGTGATCATTGCACGAGGCCCTGTTAGTGCAGAGAGTGTCATATGCTGCTGCAAGCATGTACAGCTAACTGTTCTTTCATTTAGTCCTCTGGTCAGCCTAAGGTAAAGATTTGTTTTGGAAAAAGAAACTTAAGCTGAGAGAGGCATCTGGTAAAAAGAGCTGGATCTGTATGTGTCTCAGTCATTACTTATTTCTCACTTGATCTTTGCCTCCTCTTGCCTGGCCATGGTGGAAGATACAGATGGTCACCAACTTGGGATGGTTCAACTTACCATTTTTTTACTTCATGGTGGCATGAAAACATGACATGTTTAGTAGAAACTATACTTCGAATTTTGAATTTTGACCTTTTCCTGGGCTAGTGATTTGTGGTGACAAACTCTGAAGATGCTGGGCAGTGGCAGTGAGCCACAGCTTCTAGTCACTTATGATCACGAGGAAAAACAACCAACACTTTACGGTGTGCTGTATTGCTGAGCTGGGGGATTTGGTAGGTTGGGTGTATTAAATACATTTTTGACTTTACAATATTTTAAACTTCTAATGGGTTTATCAGGAAGTAATAAAAAAATGACACAGCATCTGTTCTAAGAGCTTCTCCTCTTTCCTGCCCTTGACCTTTGAACATGTCTCTTGTTGAACGGCTCATATGAGAACTCAAGGGAAGACCTCTCTGAACACTCAGTAGGGCGAAAGGGTTTGAGCGTTACTGTAATTCACGGGCCTGGACTCTCTTCTGCTCTCCAGCTACAGTTAGTTGCCTTGATGCAGGCTTTCCGTTCTCCCCAGCCAAGTCCTGCTCACTAAGTAGAGTCAAAAGCACGGCCTCACCCACGGCAACTGCACAAACTTAAGGGACTGAGTCATGGGGACCTGTAGTCACCTTTCAATGGAAGTTCATAAGACTAAGCATAGAAACAGGCTTCTGTTACAGTCTCAGGTATTAAAGGTAAATCAGATGTCTAATCAGAAACTGGTTAATATCAATATTGGCAGAAATTATTAGTTATTTTCTTTCTTTCTTTCTTTCTTTCTTTCTTTCTTTCTTTCTTTCTTTCTTTCTTTTTCTTTTAACTGATTCTTAAACCACAATTTATGCCCAATTCTTTTTCTGCATCCCTAACCTACTCCAGTTGCTTGTATGGAACTTCCGGCATCCTGAATTATTTTGGAAATTTGATGGATATTGTGTGCTATTACAGTAGTCAATAGGTTCTTGGGAAACTATTCCAAGTGCAGCTCAAATGAAGAAAAAGTTGTCCTAGCATGCCCAGCAGCCTCCTCAACCAGTGTGTACCATAAAGCTACCCTAGTAGTTTCCAAAGACATGAATATCTAACTATGATATTTGGATAATTGATAACTGAGTAGCGCTTACAACAGCAAAGCTTCATGCTGAAAATTTTGAAAAGGTGATATGGATATGGTGCTTGGGGTTCCAGGTCATAGCCCAGATTAGTGACTATAACAGGAAATTTATCTCTAAAAGTTGAATCAGTGTTCTAACTCAAAATCTGAGCTGTAACATCATAAATATGGCCACCATCTTTGATACTTTGTTTGCAATCTGAGCAGAAAGACTAATCATAATGACCTAGACAAAATGAACAAAAAGTATTAATCTTAAAATAGTAAAGATGTTCAAATTTTGTTACATCAAATCATCTTAAATCAAATGCATACATGCAATGGTTTCTTTTTTGCTTTTTAATGGTCTGTGCTTGTAGAAAATATTCTACTCAGATGAAAATATCAATAATTGTAATTATTGTAATTGTAATTTTTATAATCTACTATTTTAGGGGTTCTGTAATTTAACATTTCTACATGAAAAGAAGCATTGATTGTTTTGTGGTGTTGACATCTACTTTTCCCACTAGTAATGTATAAAATATTAGGGTTTCGGAGGTCAATTCTCATATTTTAAATTCGGAAAAGGTGTAAAGACATACAACCTAAGGCATTTGTAGAGATGTAAAGACATACAACCAAAGTCATTTGTAGAGATGTATTGGGAAGGGAGGGGGAGGGATAAAGGTGGGTAATTGGGGGGGGGCTCTTGGGGGTAAATCTAATTTTCAGAATTTATATACGTATATATATTATATTGTTTTGTTAGAAGCATGTTTGATTGTTCAACAAATACATTTCTTTTTTTTTATTTAAATTTTTTTATTTTTGAGCAACCTTACAAGATTTTAACAAAACAATATAAAATGTGTATAAGATGTATATAT
>PVKS010013085.1:0-51890 GCA_004027875.1 Aplodontia rufa | reverse complement strand
GGGCTATTGCTATATCATGGATGCCCAGCTTGGGTTCCCCCTGTTGCTGTTTCCCCCAAAAGAACTCCTGAATTTAATGGATATCTCAAGGAGGGCAGAGATCTCCTTCTGAGATGATTCCCCCATATTCCCACCCTCCAGTCTCCTAGGAGTTCTTCCTACAACCTCCCCCTGTCCCCCTCCCTATGCCTCCAAGTATCCTAGGGAGTCATCTCCCTGTTGCGTTGAGAATCATACAATTTGAAGTTATTGTTAGCTTAGCCGTCTAACCTACTGCTTCCCCTTGAATTCTAGCTTCCACAGATGAGAGAAATCATTCGGCCCTTGAGTCTCTGAGATTGGGATACTTCACTGAGTATAATTCTTTCCATCTCCATCCATTTGATATCAAAACCATAATATCGTCTTCTCTAATGGCTGAGTAGTATTCCATTGTATATATGTACCAAAGTTTTTGTATCCAGTCATCGAGTGAGGGCATCTGGGTTGGTTCCATAATCTAGCTATAGTAAACTGAGCTGCTATAAACATTAATGAAGCCACGTCACTATAATATGCTGATTCTAACTCTTTTGGGAAAATACCCAGGAGTAGGATAGCTGCGTCATAAGGTGGTTCCATCCTTAATTTTTTGAGGATTCTCCACACTGCTTTCCATAGTGGCTGAACCAGTTTGCAGTCCCACCAGCAGTGTAACAGTGTTCCTCTTTTCCCACAGCCCCTCCAGCATCTGCTGTTGTTCAAATTTTTCATTTTTGCCACTCTAATAGGAGTGAAGTGGTATCTCATTGAAGTTTTGATTTACATTTCCCTTATAGCTAATGATGTAGAGCAATTTCTCATATATTTATGGGCTTTCTGGACTTCCTCTGGTGAGAAGTTTCTTTTAAGATCCTCAGCCCATTTATTGATTGGATTATTTGTGAGTTTGTTGTTTCGTGTCTTTAGTTCTTTACATATTCTGGATATTATCCCTCTCCGAGGTGTAGCAGGCAAAGGTTTTCTCCCATTCTGTTGGTTCTCTCTTGATGCTCTTGACTAGATCTTTAGCTGTGCAAAAACTTTTTAGTTTAATTGCATCTCATTCATTTATTGACTTTACTGCTTGAGCCATGGGAGTTTTGTTAAGGAAGAAGCTGCCAACTCCTACATCCTGTAGTGTTGACCATACTTCTTTTTCTAGTAAATTTAAAGTTGTTGGCTTAATATCCAGGTCTTTGACTCATTTTGATTTAATTTTTGTGCAGGGTGAAAGATAAGGACCAGCTTCAGATGTCTACACATGGCTGTCCAATTTGTCCAGCACCATTTGTTGAACAGGCTATCTTTCTTCCACACTATACTTTTGCCCCCTTTATCAAATATCAAATAGTTAAATATATGGGGGTTTGTCTCAGGATCTTCTATTCTGTTCCACTGATCTTCGGTTCTGTTTTGATACCAATACTGTGCTGTTTTTGCTACTACGGCTCTGTAGTATAATTTCAGGTCAGGGATTGAGATACCCCATACTTCTTCCTTTCTGTAGAGTAATGTTTTGGCTAGTCTGCATCTCCTGTTATTCCATATGAACTTGAGAATTGCTTTTTCTATATCTCTGAAGAATGCCATAGGTATCTTGATGGGGATTGCATTAAATCTGCATAGGGCTTTGGGTAGAATGGCTATTTTTATTATATTGATTCTGCCTAACCATGAGTATGGAATGTTTTTCCATCTACTTAGGTCTTCTGTAATTTCTTTTCTTAGTATTTGATAGCCTTTGTAGAGGTCCTTAATATCCTTTGTAAGGTTAATGCCCAAGTATTTCATTTTTTTGGAGAAGATGGTGAATGGGAGAGATTTCCTGATTTCTTCTTCTGCGGATTTGTTGCTGGAGTAAAGAAATGCTAGTGATTTGCTGGAGTTGGTCTTGTAGCCAGCTACTTTGTGAAAAGACCTGTAAGCTCTAGGAGTCTTCTGGCCGATGTTAGTGGGTCTTCTAGGTATGAAATCATGTCATCAGCAAATAGAGATAACTTAACTTCCTCTTTTCCTACATGAATACCTTTGATTTCTTTGTCTTGCCTGATAGCTCTGGCAAGGGTTTCAAGGACTATATTGAACAAGAGTGGGGATAGTGGACAGCTTTGTCTAGTACCTGAATTCAGTCAGTTTTTCTCCATTGAGGATAATGTTGGCTATGGGTCTGTTGTAAATGGATCTAACATAGTTAACATATCTTCCCTTGATCCCTATCTTTTTCAAAGTTTTGAGCATAAACTAGTGTTGAATTTTATCAAATGCCTTCTTCTCTGCATCAATTGAGATTATTATATGATTTTTGTTTTTAATTCTGTTTATGTGGTGAATTACATTTATTGATTTGCGTATATTGAACCAGCCTTGTTTTCCTGGAATGAAGCCCACTTGAACGTAATGTATTATCTTTTTAATGTGCTTTTGTATCCAATTAGCCAGAATTTTATTAAGGATTTTTGCATCAATGTTCATCAGGGAAATTGGTCTGTAGTTTTCTTTCTTTGACATGTCTTTGTTGGGCTTTGGAATCGGTGTAATATTTGCTTCATAGAAAGTATTTGGGAGTCATCCCACTCTATCAGTTTCCTGGAAGAGCTTGTAGAGGATCGGTGTTAGTTCTTCCATGAAGGCTTGGTAGAATTCTGCCGTATATCCATCTGGACCTGGGCTTTTCTGTTTTGGGAGAGCTTTTATTGCTGCTTCAATTTCACTATCTGTGATAGGTTGGTTTAGATTTTCAATGTCCTCCTGTGAGTCCAAGAACATGTCCATGTCTTCCAGGTTATCAAACTTGGCAGAGTATAAATTTTCAAAATAGGTTCTCATAATCTTCTGGATCTTGAATGAGTCTGTGGTGATATCCCCATTTTCATCTTTGATTTTGTTGATTTGCTTCATTTCATTCTTCCTTTTGGTGAGATTGGCAAGGGGTCTGTTGATTTTGTTTATTTTTTCAAAGAACCAACTCTTAGTTTTGTTAATAGTTTGTATAGTTTATAGTTTTTTTGTTCTCATTTTAGTTGATTTCAGCTCTGATTTTGGTAACTTCCTGTCTTCTGTTAGCTTTGGGGTTGGACTGTTCCTCCTTTTGTAGATGTTTGAGTTGAAGCATAAGGCTATTTATCTGATCTCTTTCTAGATTTTTGATGTATGCACTCAGTGCTATAAATTTACCTCTTAAGAATGCCTTCATACTGTCCCAGAGGATTTGGTATGTTGTTTCCTCATTCTCATTCAATTCCAAGAACTTCTTAATTTCTGCTCTCATTTCCTCTTTTACCCATCCTTCGTTTAAGAGGTAATTATTCAATTTCCAAGTATTTGAGTAGTTTCTGTTGTTTTCTTATTGATTGCTAAGATCATAGCATTATGATCTGACAGAATACATGGGATTATATCCACTTTTTTATATTTGTTAAGATTATCCTGGTGAGCTAGGATGTGATCTATTTTAGAGAAGGATCCATGAGCCACTGAGAAAGTAAATTCACCTGTCTTAAGATGGAATATTCTGTAGATGTCTGTTAAGCCCGATTGATAATGGAGTTGTTCAGATTGGAGATATCTTTATTTTTTGTTTTGATGATCTGTCTAGAGTTGGTAGTGGTGTGTTGAAGTTCCTCAGAATTACTGTATTGAGATCAATGAGGGGATTAATGTCCTTAAGTATTTTTTCCATATATTTGGGGGGGTTGTAATTGGTGGCATAAATATTAATTATCTTTATATCTTCTTGATGGACTGCCCCTTTTAGTATGATAAAGTGACCCTCTTTGTCCTTTCTGACTAGTTTTAGTTGGAAATTGATTTTATCAGAAATTAGAATCGCCACGCCAGCTTGCTTTTTTGGGCCACAGGCCTGGTAGACATTTTGCCATCCTTTCACTTTCAGTCTATTTTTGAGTGTCAAATGTGTCTCTTGCAAGCAACATATTGTTGGATTTTGTTTTTTGATCCAGTGGGCCAGTCTGTGTCTTTTAATTGGGGCATTGAAGTCATTCACATTCAAAGTTAGAATAGATATGGGAGGCTGAGTCTCTGACTTTGTATCAATTACAGAGTTTTGAGTCATCTTGGAAGTCAGTTTGTGTAAGATTATTGACTTGCCCTTGTTTAAGGATTTAGGATATCATTGGCATTTTCTTTTCTTTCTTTTTTTTTTTTTTTTTTTTTTTTTTTTTTTTTTTTTTTTGAGAGAGAGAGAGAATCAGTTTTGCTTGAGTTTTTCACATGGCTTTTGTTGCTCTGACACTTAGCTTTGTACGTGGGTGCTGGGGTTTGAACCAGTTTGAACTTGTGCATGCCAAGCAAGTGCTGGAACCGCTGAGCCATTGCTCCAGATCCTCACATCCTATTTTTAAAGACATAATAATGCTCATTTTCTGTTTGATGCAATACTTTCCAGATATTAAATACAATCAGACTATTTTACAGCCACAAATAATCTATAGATAGAAGATAAAACCAATGTGAAATACCTATAGTAGTAGCTTATATTGTGTAATTTTAAATTAAACCATAGATTTGAACATCATCTGCTTATATCTGCATTCCTTATTTATTAAGTCCCTGGATGGATTGTGAGGTGGCAAAACAGATTGTGAGGTGTTCATGATGATGACCTGCCGCTGGATGGGTATTCTAGCTGTTATATTTAGGAATTGTCTGACTTTTACATGACAGGACACTACCTTTTATCTTATTAGAACTGTGTTTCTCTCAAATGATTAAAAAGGGTGGTCCATTTTTATTGGTGGGGAATCTCTTCATGTACCTTGTGAGTCAGGTGAGAGATGTGGGCAAAAAAATCTTAATGTTGATGGATTCCAATTAAAACACCTTTCCCCCCTTTTTTGTTCTCCTTTTCTAAGGATTCCTCCTACTCCTATAGCCAAGATCAAGGCATGAATCGGCACAACTTTCCTTGTAGTGTCCATCAGTATGAATCCTTGGGGACAATGAACAATGATAATTCAGACCTTTTGGATTCCCAAGTCCAATATAGTGCTGAACCTCAGCTGTATGGTAATGCCACAAATGAGCATCCTGGCAATCAAGATCAGAGTAATAATCTTCCTGAAGAATGTTTATCTTCAGATGAAGGTATCCCTCCAAGTATTAAAAAATCATACATGTGCTGGAGAAGGTCCAGTATCTTGAGCAAGAAGTAGAAGAGTTCATAGAAAAAATACAGACAAAGCATATTGGCTTCTGGAAGAAATGCTAACAAAGGGACTTTTGGAACTGGATTCTGTTGAAACGGGGGGCCAGGACTCTGTCCAACAGGCCAGGAAAGAGGCTGTTTGTAAGATCCAGGCCATATTATTCTCTTTGCCTCCTCTTTTGGTTTCATGTTTTCTGTATCCTGTGTCCTTCTCTTAGTTTAGTCCTTATTTTGGTGGAGTATATTCTCCAGTAGTTTCCTTGACTCCCGGCAGCGTGGCTCACCCAGCATTTTCTTCTGAATGGAGAATATCCTTGAGAATGTTCTGTAGTGCAGGATTTGTGTTCATGTATCTTGCTAGCTTGAGTTTATCATTGAAGTATTTAATTTCCCCATCACATTTGAAGCTGAGTTTGCAGGGTATATTATCTTTGGGTGGAAGTTGTTATTTTTTAACACTTGAAAGATATTGTTCCAAGCTCTTCTGGCCTTCACTGTTTGCTCTGAAAAATCCATAGTGATCCGAATTGGTTTGCCTCTGAATGTGAATTGGGACTTTTCTCTAGCAGCTTTTAGAATTCTCTCTTTAATTTCTCTGTTATTCATTTTGTGTATGATATGTCTTGGTGAGTTTCTCAATTGATTAGGTCTATTTGGTGTTCGATAAGCATCTTGGATGTGATATTCTGGATCAATTGTAAGATGAGGGAAGTTCTTGCTTATGATTTCGCTTAAAAGGTTCTTGATGCCTCTTGTTTGCTATTCGGAGTTTTCCTCCAGGCCAATGATTCTCAGATTATTACGCCTCATCTTATCAAATATTACTTGGAAGTTCTGATTATGTAATATAAGCTATTTATCTTGTTTATCTTCTTTGAATTCTACATTGTTTAGCCTATCCTCATTGTCTGATACTCGTTCTTCAAGTTCTTCAACTTCAACCTGAAGTTCTATTTTCGGTGGAGTATACTCTGGTGTTGGTATCTTCCAGTGAAGATTTGAATTGGTTAACCGTGTTTTTCAACCCTGATAGCTCTGCTACATCTCTTTTCAGAATGTCTATTTCTTTGTATAGCTGATCTTTCATGTCATGGAATTGTTCCCTTATTTCCCAGTAGAAGTTGTCTCTCATCTCGTGAAATTGTTCTCTGATCTCTTTCCTTATTTCCTCCCTCAACTCTTTGATTGCATTACTAATCATAATGTTAATACAATGTCTTTGGTTTTCATCTAGGGCTCCAGCTATGGGGTCCTTGTTTGGAGAGCTGTGGGGTTGAGGAGGAGAGTTATTTCCCCTTTTCTTCATTTTCTGAGTCAGAGAGCGTGTCTTGTACTTCAAGCAAGTTAGTCTTGGTGGAGTAATTGGAGCTTCTTATGGTTTTGCTTCGTTGTGATGGGTTTCTTTGAGAGGGCTCTCACAATATATTACGATAGCACACCAGAACCCGTTTTGAAGCATGTCTATTTCTTCAGATATTAGCATCTCTCTGAAAGTGGGGAGAAGGAATGATTAGGAAGTCAAGGAGGTGAATTAGGGAGGTATAAAATCACACCTGCATTAGGGTAAAGAGGAACAAGGGATTAGGGTTATTCTATTAAGACTAAGGAAAACATAGAAATGGGATGCGGGTAGGGTAAAGTCTTTGGGTGAGGATAAGAGAAAAATGCTTATATTTAGGGATTACCAGAGTACAGGGGAGGAAGAGGTTAGTACGGGGTGTGGTTATCTTCACTCACCAGAGGCTGAGGCTATTTTGTTATCATGAAATGTTTTCCTGATTGGAACCCAATGTTATAGGTATAGCAGTAGGGTTTAAGAAGACATAGAGAACCAAGTAGGAGCCAATCACCAATATATAAACATGGATAAATATTTACATCCACCAACACCAAATTCAGTATTAATTGTAAAACAAGAAAGGAAAAAAGAAAAATAATAAAAAATTAAAAAGTAAAAAAATAAAAATAAAGTAAAAAATTGTTAATGATAACTTGAAACTATAGACAGTAAGGGAATCTCTGGGACCTTTGGTAGGAGATGATCACTGTCCTTCTGGGTTTTGATATTAATGTCTCTCAGTCTGTGGCTATGTGATCTCACAAAAAGGACTGGGGTATTCTCAGACTCCTGGGATTTCTATGAGGAGCTTCCACTGGAGAGGACTGGTTCTGGTAAGCCCTGATGTTTGCCAGCCTCCCAGAGGAGCTGAAGCCAGAAGAGTTAATGAGCAGGGAGTATGGATGATTTCTATTCTCCCTCTGCTGGGAGATGCATGCACTGTCTCTTGTGGCAGAAGACTCAGAGTCTTTAACTTGTCACGTGATCCTTCTGGCTGAGGGGAGTGGACAAGGCAGGGAATTGCTCCTCTTTATTCCACAAACTGAAGACCTCCTAAGAAGGGTGGAATCTGGGCCTGGTCAAGGCCTGCTCTTCCTGGATCAGACTGATGCCCGTGGCCTTTTCCTGATGCAGTTTTCATAGGCTGCTCTAAAAAGCCAGGGGGAACTGTCCTGGGGCTCCGAATGGTGGCCTGGCTAACCTGCTGAATAACCTGTCCCACTGGGTGCCTCAGCGGGCCGTTTCCCAGTACAGCTCTCGCCCCCCCCCCCCGCAGTGTGTGAGCTCGATGGATGTCTGCAAATGCACTGGCCCCATGCTCTGTTTTAATTAGGCACAGGCTCACAGCAGCGATTGATGGGGTCGGTGACTCTGTTCAGAGCCACAGCCCCTGCTGCAGCCGCTTGCAGTCCTGCCCCTGCGGCTGGTCCGCCGCATGTGCAGAATGTAACCAAGCTGACCTCCGTTCCTGGCAGGATGGATTAAATCCCTTTATCTCTCCTCGCTCTGACGGCAGCTCTCCAAAGGCGGCTCCACTGGCATAAAGTGAACAGCCGAACTACTGTGTTCCTGGCGCAGCAGAAGGAAGCCTTTCTCCCTCTCCACACTTTGTCAGCCACTCGCCAATGGCATCTGTGCCGATAGGAAGTTAGCACAGGAAACCGCCTGTGTCCCTGGCGGGGAGGAAAAAAATTCCCCCCCCCTTTTTTTTCCACGCGAAACTCCCAGGACTCGGCTCCTTAGAAAAGCCTCACAAACTAGCACTAGAAGTTCATACATAAATTCCCCTGAACGCACCTTGGAAAATTGAAGATAAACTGGGATTTTCCCAAGAAGACCCGGAGCCTCAGGAAATGCCGCCTCCCTTCAGCTCACCATCTTCCAGCTAAGCTGGTCATTTTTAAGTGGCGCATTATAGTCACACCGAAAACCAGATTCGCAGTGATATGTTGAGACCTGCACATGACGTGGTTTGGTTCAGCAGTCTTAACTCCCCGACTGTGCTACCAGTTTCATCAGCAAGGCAGTGGAACTGTACCAGGTAAAAGTGTGCAGCAGGGTTCCTGGAGCAGGATGATCTGACAGGGGGACTTTGGGCTGCCCTCTTCCTGGCTTGAGACCCACATTCAAGCTCCACACCGTTGGTGGCTCAGCCTCCTTGGTCAACTCCTGGGGTGCCGCTACCTCAGGCGTCCCTGAGGGCGGGCAGGATGGCTCAGATCAGTTGAACTGTCCCCCCGGGGCCGAGCAGGAGGGTGAGTGCTGCAGCCGAAGTCTGGATCCCCCTCATTGGAGACCCCCTCCGTCTTGGCCAGAGAAATGAGTCAGTGACACAAAGAAGGTGGCAGCTTAAATCCATTTATTACCAAGGCACATGGGGTTTTTTTTGGGAGGACAGACAGCCAAGGAACCAATGGTGAAGCGGCAGACCGGCTTATCCCAGCCAATGAGGGACTGTCATGTTGGTGTTGTAGTTTAAAGGGGTACAGAAAGAAAGAGGAAGCAGCCCTCAAGTGCGTGCTTTTTTCGCGCTCTTTTGCTCAGACAGTGCGGAGCATGAAAGAGGAAGCTTAACAGGAGAAGAAGTGTCCTGGCGTCCGGCGCAGCATTTGTCTTTTGCACAGTGCCCAACACTAGGGCACCGTGAGGGCAACTCACACTGCGGGCCAGGCAAGGCTTGTTTCCACCCAGCAACAGCACACAGCCCCTGCCAGAGGCAATGGAGCAGAGAAGCATGAATGGTTTTTAAGAGAATTCAAGTTCTTCCAACAGGGATTCAATAGCATCACCTTTGAATGCAAAGCAAGGGTCCAGGGGAGACTTCTGAAGTCAGCCTACTTCTTTAATGAAGGACAAGCATCAATATATTAAGTTCATTGTTCTGGGCATTGAACTGGAGGCCAGAAGAATATGGGGAATTTTCCCCATCCTTCTCGTGGATTAGGTCAGTCAAGAGAGACAATCTGCAAGTTCTGGGTTAATATTACTGCTCAAAGTAATATTACTTCGAGCAGTAATATTAACCCAGAAAACCAAGGGTTGAATGTTTTCACTCATCTGTGGAGGCTGGAGCTAGACCCTGGCCATTGAGAAAGGAGGTCTATTATCATGTTTTAAATCCAGAAAAGGTATAGTGATATACAACCTAAGGCATTCATAGAGATGTATTAGGAAGGAGGGGAGGAAGGGATAAGGGTGGGTAATGGGGGGGGCTCTTGGGGGTAAACCTAATTTTCAGAATTTATATATTATATTGTTTCATTAGAAGCATTTTGATTGTTCAACAAATAAATTTCTTATTAAAATAAAAATAAATAAATAAATAAAATAAATATTACTGCTCAACAGTCCTTGTGATTTGTGTGGACTGGCTGGGTCTCTTCTCTGTGTCATCGGCACACAGGGATACAGGCTGACAGACAACCCACAATCTGAAGTCACAGGCTGCATGACAGGGAAAGGGAACGAGCAGATGGTGCCTCAGCTCTGAAGAGGTTCTGTCTAGAAGAAACACCTGTCACCTCTGCTCACAGTGCATGGCCTAAGGAGCCATGCGGCCTTGCCTCTGTTCAAGAGAACGTGAAAGTACCACCCCATACAGGGGAAGAGTCCTAGAGAGAACTACAGTCCTGCCTCTGGTTGCCCAACAATTAGCTCTGTTTCCTTCCCTTTAACAAACTTAAATTCTTCTCACCCCAAGAGAGACATCTCAAAATTCCATTCAGTCATGGATCAAGTACTGTGGGTGGGGGCTGGAGTGGTGGGTCAGCAGCTACAGCACTTGCCTGGCATGTGCAAGTGTGCAAGTTCAAACCCTAGCACCACATACACAACAAAGTCTCAGAGCAACAAAAATCACATGAAAAACTAAACAAAAATTGTTTTAAAAAAAAAAGTACTTGTAGGTGATGCTGGGTAGCACCTTCAGCATTACAGCTGGGGTTCATTAGCTTGATAGGGCCACCATAAGAATAGATGGCTTAATAGATGGCATTATAACAATGGGTGGCTCAAACAGTAGAAATTTATTACTCAATTCAGGAGGCTGAAAGCTCAAGATCAAGGTATCTTCAGGATTGGTTTCTCCCAAGACCTCTCTCCTTGACTGGCAGGTGGCCATCTCCTCACTGTGTCCCTATATCACCTGATATCTTCTTCTTATAATGACACCAGACCTTTGGGGCTAGGGCTCAACCATCTGACCACATTTGACCCTAACTGTCCCTTTAAAGGCCCTGTCTCCAAATACAGTCACAATGGAGGTCAGGGATTTAACATAAAAATTTTAAGAAAATGTGTTACACATATGAAATGGAATATTATTTAGCCACAAAGAAGAACAAAATCATGCCATTGCAGGAAAAATGGATGGAACCTGAGCTCATCAGGTTAAGTAAGCAAAATAAGCCCAGTCAGAAAGACAAGCATCATATGTTTTCTTTCACATGTGGTATCTAGGGGTAAAAGAAGAGGACATGACAGCACAAGAGGAAATATTATAAAAGAGGAGGGGGGTTGGATAGAGGGGAAGGGAAGTGGATATGATCAAAGCATGCTATACGCATATACAAACACGATTCTGTATAACGTGCCCTAATCCGAAATATTATAATTAGGGGCTGGAGCAGTGGCTCAGCAGTTACAGCACTTGCCTGCCATGCATGAGGGCCTGGGTTCAAACCCCAGCACCAACTAAGTGTCAGAAAAACAAAACCAAGATGAAAAAAAAAAGTTGATTCTTTTTCTCTCCTCTCTCTCTTTAAAAAAAAAAAAAAAATCACGGTTAAAAACTTGAAGAAACAATTCAGGAGGCAATTCACAGGGACCAAGATTGTCCTGGATATGGCTGCTTTCATTTTGAAGACCATGAACTAAAAGAAGAGTTCTCTACCCACCACCCACCACCCCACACATATAATTAACAAAGATCATTCGAGGAGCACACAACCTTGACAAGCTTCTCTGTTAGGGAAGAGGAAAAAAGGAGCGAGATGGAGACGCTGGTCTTCAGCAGCTCTAAAATCTCCTGGACAGGTAGCAGGAGGTCTGGCTGGGTGGAGACTCCAGCCCTGGAGTGACCCCTGCGTGGGAAGCCTCATTACACACAACCACTGTGGCCTCTGCTTTCTTTCCATTATGCTCCCTGGCACAACTGAGCAAGCAGGCTTGGGGACCAAGGTCTGCTCGAGGGCTGTGCTGCCTCCCGTTCTGCCTCCTGCCCTGCAGGAGGTGGTCCAGGGCTCATTCTAAGTCTTTCGTATTTCCATTCTCTTTTAGTTCATCTCCCTTCAAAGTGAATCTCCTGTAACGACTTAATCTGCTTTGCATGTATTTTATTCCAGAAGACTCCATGTGCTAACAGCCATATCCACAATTTTCTTCAAACCGTATCTTATTTGGATCTTTAGCCCTTTCAGAGCTTCTCACAGCGGTGCTGATAGCCAAGGAAATGTAATCAGTTGAGGGATTTTGAGCAGTAAATCATGCCCTTTGCGGCAAGGCTCCATTTTAACATTTTTTTTTAATTGCCAAAAGTCTCTCGCAGTTTTATCTTCTACTGCCTGGAATCTAAAATCACAGCCTTTCCAACACTGAAGCCTCAAATTTCCCATTAATCCCTTCTTGAAATCCAGCTAATTCTTTCTGGCCTTGCCTCACATGTCACCTTGTCAAATTCAACCAAAACTGATATACATTACTAATATACTCTGTTTCCTGCCCCTTTCCCTGGAGCTGTGAATGCATTAGGCATGTAATCTGCCTTCCAAGTCACCATGGGCAGCAGTTTGACTACATTTTCTGCCCCTATATAACATGTCACCTTTCCAGACTTTGCAATGGTCAACCTGCCCTTCAAACCAAATACACTTTTCTTGTTATGTTAGCACCCACTCCTGATAGCAATTTCAGTATTGGGAAGAACAAAATGAAATTATGGAAAGTAATTATTTCTCTCTCAAGTTACATATCCATTATGCATCAGCTGTTGTGGGGGCAAAGAGTGAACTTGACTCTGTATCACCTTCACTGAAAAAGACTCCACTGGGGCTGGAGCGGTGGCTTGACAGTTGTGGCACTTGCCTGGCAAGCACCAGCAAGCAAGTTCAAACCCCAGCACCACATACACAACAAAGTGTCTGAGGAATGAAAGTTACATGAAAAACTAAATAAACATTGGTTCTCTCTCTCTCTCTCTCTCACTGTCCCCTCTTTCTTTAAAAAAAAAAAAAAAAAAAAAGACTCCACTGTGGAGCTGTTGTGGCCAGAGGAAGTGAATGTAATTGGTGCACTGGATTAAAGATTCCTGCCCATGTTTTTTTGGCCACATTTAATCACATGGCTATGCCTCATTTCAAGGGGGTGGAGAAATCCAATCTTACCATGTTCCTTGAAAGTACACCACCAGAATAACAACGAATAATCCTTACATCTAACACAATCCATTTTTTTAAAAGATGGGGTTACATAAGAATAATCTCAAAAAAAAAAAGTCCTACAAGACTACATCTAAAAGGAGGCACCACAAATTATATTGTTGTCATGTGCACGTATAAATATGTAACAATAAATCCCACCATTATGTACAACCATAATGCACCAATAAAAATGTGGAAAACTAAAATAAAGAGAAGCAATATTCATCTGTGTTTCTATGTGCATGAGCATACTTGTGGTGATTTCCCAAAGTGATCTACAAAATGCAAGTTCCACTGGATATTAACAGACGCTATGTGGAAAAAAACGAAAGAAAGAGAAGGATGGAGGAAGGAAAGAATTATGTATTCTAGACAACTTGACAAAAAGGTGAGGGGAACATTAAAATGTCCTTCCCTCCAGAACCACTTGGGAACAGCTCATGGAGCTTGTGTGCCTTGATGTACTCCTCAGGAAAAAAAATGGCTTTCATTTCTAAAACTACAATTCGGTGAATTTAGTCTTTGTTATGTTTATGAACTTTTTTCCTCAGATGAATGAACTCTGTGCTTGGTTATTTTGGAAGGTATGCTATGGTGTCCAAAGAATTATCTGTAGCCAGAGAAGTCACCCATGTTGTGGAGCAACCTCTAGCACTCCAGTTTCATGACCTCTGCTTCTTTGGTGTAGTGAAGCATCTGCCAGCTGGAATCAAAAGACTTGATGTTTTCCCATAGATAATAGTCCATCACAAATTCTCCCTGAGCCCTACTTTATTTTTTTTCTTCTATTTTTTTCTAATTAAGGAGTTGACAAAAAGTAGGGTTGGAACTACCTTATGACCCAGATATCCCACTCCTGGGTATTTTCCCAAAAGAGCTAGAATTGGCACACTACAGAGTCACAGCTACACCAATGTTTTATAGCAGCTCAATTTACAATAGCTAAACTATGGAACCAACCCAGATGCCCCTCACTCGATGAGTGGATTCATAAATTGTGGTATATATGCACAATGGAGTTCTAATCCACTATTAGAACAATATCATGCCTTTTGCAGCCAAATGGGTGGGAAAGGGGGGAAAATATGCTGAGTGAAATATCCCAAACTCAGAGACTTAAGGGCCAAATGTTTTCTGTCATATGTGGAAGCTAGCATAAAAAGTATGACAGGATGATGGTGAGCTGAGTTTAAGTAAACAACTCACCATAGTTGAAACTCCACTTAAGCTGGGTGAACCATACCTAAGAAGGTGGGGGGAGAAGGGAGGGAGGCAGAAAGGGGATGGAGGAATAAGGGGGGGGGCTATCAATACAACAGGGAATACTCAACTCCCACTAGAAAACTAGCTATACATAGACAGGCAGAGAACCTCAGAAATGTCAACAATTATTATACATGTATATGTTCATTTCAAACTACAGTGTGGTGGAATTACAGAGGAGACATGAGCTCAGGGAATGGATGAAGGGGGGTCAATCCTGGTCTAGGATCAACCTCAACTTACTATCTCACTATGTCAATACGCATGTATTCAAGATTATGCAACAACAATATGTAAATACCTCCAATATGTAAGTCTGCATTGAATAATTTTTTTAAAAAAGGAGTTGAGTTGTTGTATAATATCATCAGGAATATTGGTCTATAATTTTTTTTTCAGGGCTGAAGACCAAACTCGAGGCCTTGCTCATGCTAGGCAAGTGCTCTGCCACTGAGCTAAATCCCCAACCCCTCTTTTTTTTTTTTTTTTTTGATATGTTGTTGTTGGGTTTTGGTATCAAGTTATGATTCCCTCATAAAGTGTTTGGGAGAGTTCACTCCTTCCCAATTTCTTGGAATAGCTTAATAAGGAGAAGCATTAGCTCCTCCTCATGGGAGTGGCAAAACTCAGCAAGGAATCCATTGGTTCCTAGATTTTCCTTCTTTGGAAGGCTTTTAATTTCTATATGGATTTCAATGCCTGTTATTGGGCTGTTTAGGATTTCAATTTCATCCTACATCAATTTTGGGGTGTAGTATGTTATAAATGAAATCAAACACATGGTCGGGTGTGGGTGAGCAAGGCAGAAATTTTACTTTGGCCAAAGGGCGAAAGAAAAATGCACACCTAACAAGGGAGTGAGGGGTTTTTAACTCCAACCTGATGCAATACTGCTCTTTGCTCTAATTGGAGGAGCTCAGGTGCACAGTCTGCGAGATTGGCTGTGATTAGGTGCAGGCGGGTGTAAGAGGAAGTAGGCGGCAACTGGGAGAGAATGGGGTTTGGGGGTCACCGCACACGTGAAGAGGGTCTTAGTGATTCAGAGTTCACTGGAAGAAGATGGGTGGGTACCAGAAGGGGTCCTTGGAAAGAGGTGGGTGTACACAGGTGAGGAAGTTACTATCTTCAAAGGGGGAGGGGGATCTAAAATGGAGGTAGGAGGTTATACATCACAATCTTTCAAATTTGACAGAAAAGACATACATCTTACATAGTGTGTGTCTAGAAATTTGTTCATGTCTTCCAGATTATCTAATTTAGAGGAGCACAGTTGTTCAAGCTATGTTCTGATAATCAGATTGATTTCCATAGGGTCAGTAGCAATCACCCCCTTTTCGTTGGTGATTTTGATGATTTGCTTCAATTCTCTCCTTCTTTTAATGAGATTAGCAAGGGATCTGTCAATTTTATTTATTTATTTTTGAAGAACCAACTCTTTGTTTTGTTGACTTTTTATTGTTTTTGTTGTTGTTATTGTTATTCTCAATTTCATTGATTTCAGCTTTGATCTCGATTATTTCCTATCTTCTGCTAGGTTGGGATTAGATCGTTCTTCCTTTTGTAGGGATTTGAGGTGGAGCATAAGCTTATTTATTCGAGATCCCTCCTGGTTTTAAATGTAGGCACTCGGAGCTATAAATTTTCTCTTTAAGAATGCTTTCATTGGGCTGGAGCAGTGGATTGGTGGTCATGGCACTTGCCTGGCATACACAGGATGCCAGTTCGAACCCCGGCACCACATACGCAATGAAATGTTGGAAAATGAAAGCCACATGAAAAACCTCCATGGGCCTGATCCAGTCTCCCCTGTGCAACCTCATGGATGCTCACCTGTTGCCACACTTTCACTGGACACCTTGGCCTTTGGCTCCTATGCTCTGATTTTCCTCTATGGAGTAAGTGTACCTACTATATCCTGGTTCTGTTACTGGAGACCTTCTTGGCTTTTGACCACAGTGTACTAGTATGCCCTGGTTTTCTCTATGGAATAAGTGTACCTGGTTCTGCTACTGGAGACCTTGGCTTTTGCCAGTTTAGCTGATTCTCTGTATGGAGTACAAGGAGTCTATGTACACATTTATACCTAGTTATCATTATGCTTATGACTGGAAATGCAAGACTTATTTATCTCCTGTTAGTAAACTGCATTACAAACAACTTAACATTTGAGAAACACTCAATAACAAACTTCCTGTCTTTCTGTTCTTTTGCCTTATTACTTCAAGAACATTGGGAGCTTACTTGAGAAGGATAATGTTCCATGGTTATGTCTTCTCTGGGAGTTGCAAACAAGACTTAGCCAGCCTGTGGAGCATACGCATGTGAGTATTCCAATGTGAGACAGAAGCTTCACTGATCAGTGAACAGAATGAACCACAGCTGCTAGTTTAGCTCAGGCTCAAATCAGGAGTTGTGACTTATGCCATCTCCCAGGGCTGGTTAAAGCTCTGATTCATGCATGACCCACCCGGGCCATATGGGGTAGGCAGCTCAGCCAGGGTTGGAATGTTCTACTCAGATTTTGTGGAGTCCAGGAAAGCAGTGCTTCTGATACGTTCAACCCACTGCCATTTTCTGATGGGTACCTGAACAGAATCATTTGGAGCCACACACTTTTAATCTCCATAGATAAAATCTAACTTGCTCATAGGCAAAACTTACAGAGCAGCTAAAAATTATCCTCCCAACTAAAGGGCCATCTCCACCTCTTTTACCAAAGGTGTAAGTCTCTGGCATTCCCTGGCCTTATGTAATCTACCCTCAGGAATCATGCACTGAGTCTGTGCTTCTCAAACTTTCCCACTAAGGCATCCCTAACAGAAGAAAGGGCTGGTATTGAGAAGGGAATACAGAAAACTTTTGTGAAGACTGTTGAAATTCCTTTGAAGAAATTCCTATTTTCTCTTTTAAATGTGAAGAAATTTGGTCTTCCACTCTGGAGACATTTACAATCATTTTAACAAAATAATACAGTTGAAATATTTATATCTAGTCAGGAAATAGAAACTACACCCATTATTGTAATGAATTTAATATTAAACGTTGATGAGTATGGATGACCTTAAAAAACAAAACACTGCAGACACTGCAGTCTGGGAACCAAGGGAAGAGGTTGGAGTCTCTGAGGAGGGAACATGAATGTCTGGTGTGGATGTTTCTCGTGACAGAAGAGGGCTGATTCTGGACCTGTGTGGAAAAATGCAACATGAAAGCAAGCCCTGATGCTAAAATTTGGGGAATGTTTTGTTTTTTTTCTGTAAGGCAAAGAACTGCCTTTGGTTTAGTCAGTAACAGGAAACAGGAAGTAGATCCTACCTCTGCCAGCCTTGCAGTCACCCCCTAGCACCACCTGTTGGCAGCACCTAAAAAGGAGCAGCTGGGAAAGCAGAAATGTGTTTGCAGTCTCAACCCCAGCAGCTCAAAGATGACCCTGGAAGGACAGGAGAACCCCCGAGGGGCAATAACCTAAGAGCACACACAGGTGGTTGCCTGTTTCCTAGGAACAGTTCTAGTTGTTTCTCCAATAGATCTACCACGTATTCATACTCTGGTTCCCGTGCCTCTGCCAAACTTTTTAGAGACTTGGCGACACACTAACAGCCAGCCTCTGTGGACTACCTGAGGAGGCATCCACTAGGTCCAGGGACATCAGCCTTCCTATTCTAGCTCAGCCACTTTTTTATGACCCAGGACCCACCACTTCTCAGTTACCGCTTATTTAATATGGAGGGTTTGGATAAAATTTTCTTAAATCTATTCCAATTCTATAAATTCTGGAGATTGTTATGAGAAAGGTCACCTTTAATTAGCATGGGTTTTGGGAGGGTTGTGTGTGTGGAGAGGGAACCCAAAATAGCAAGACTTCTACATCTCTGTTGTGATCCAGAAGAAATGTAAAGTAAGTACAAAGAGGAGGACAGCCTTAAGAAAAAGATGTAGGAGTAGGAAACAAAAAACAGAAGAGTGCTGAAGGGGAATCCAGAGGGGTGTGAAGGTGAGGGCAGGCACCCATAGCCGGAGATGGTACCCGCCATTTCTGCAATTCTGATTACTTGCAACAGCTTGGCTGGTGGTTATGAAATGGAAGCTTTGTGTGCTCTACAATCCTGTACAGACACAAGATAGAATGGGCACCAGCCCGCTGTGGAAAAGGCCAGCCCCGCTTCCAAAGGAAGGAATTATAGTCCCAGTGTTGAACACCTAATCCTCTCCTCCCCTCTGAGCTGTAAAAATGGAAGGCGAGAAACCCATATGTATTGCCACAAAGCACTGCTTGACTTCCAGTTCCCTTCATATAGATGAAATACTTTGGGCTTCTTGGCAGAATATGATTATTTCAACGCAACGTATGCAGAACTTGCTTCCTTGCTGAGGGGCGAGCTGCATCTAACTGGGTCACAGAAAAGACAGTTGACAGCCACACAACAGCACCACGGCTGCACTTTGTGTGGAGGGTTGATACCAAACTCTTAGAGCTCCCCAGTGATACCCCTTGAACGCATTACAAAGACCCTGGTGATTAAATACCATCTCCAAGATACCATGGCTGATCTAATGAGCGACAGACTCATCATAACAGATTGTTAATCTGAATTGGCCCAGTTTCTGCCCGTTGTTTCATTTTCAAAGATTTTTATTACTGTAAGAATTTGGTAATATTCTTTATTAGGCTGATAAGTTTTGAATTGCTTTTCCTTTTATTATCACATTAGTTCCTTCTTAATGGTTTTACTAGAACTCAGAAGTCTCCCAAATTTTAATAACCTCTCCTTTTTCAGTATTTATAGTCACAGAATTAATTGTATAAAATCATGAACCTTCACTGAATATGTCGCCAGGCCAAAAGAAGAAAATTCAATAAGAATTGCATCTTGAAGAGTGATTAACGATTGATCTTGCTACAGAGTTTTTACTTTAAGACTTTCATTTACTTTGCTATGGCACAATTTCCTTTTCACCTCTAAGGATACCCTTCAGTTTGAGGAATACTTTGGATTCTCAAAACTGCGGAATAGTAAGATTAAATTCTATAAACATCAGCTGACTTTTTAAAAATATGTGAAAGGGTTTCTTTTTGTTTCTTTTTTATAGCTGACTTTGTTTAAAGAAGAGACAACATGCCAGGTGGTGGTGCGTGCCTGTAATCTCAGAAATTCAGGAGGCTGAAGCAGGAGGGCTGCAAGTTTGAGGCCAGCCTCAGCAATTTAATGAACCCCTAAACAACTTAGCAAGACCTTGTATCAAAAATAAAAAATACAAAAAGGTCTGGGGATGTGGTTCAGTGGTAAATTGCCCTTTGGTTCATTCTCGGGAACTAAAAAAAGAAAGAAGGAAAGAACAGACAAAACAGGGTAAACTAAGGCAATTTTCTAGGTATAAGTCATTCAAACTTCCTTAGTGTCCTATTTTCCTGTTCATGTGCCTTAATCCATGTTGGTAGTAATTCTCTCAAGAATAAATGTCTACTAATTAAAATACTAAGGTCAAATCTTCTTTATTAAATAATAATTTAATTAATATCAATTAATACAAAAAGAACAAAACATCAGCTATAGCAGGCTCTGGAAGAACAAAAATTTTAAATAATCTCTTATCTTACATATTGTCAACCAATGACAACCAAGTGGAAATAGCAAGTTTCCAAAAAGGAATAAATAAATAAAGGTCCAATTACAAGAAAAAGAGTTGGGGAAATAAATACCATAGTTGCCAAAAAAAAAAAAAAATCATTACCAAAGGAATTATTTGGGGTGATTAGAAACTTCACTTTTACCAGTATAGATAGATAGATAATCAGTTATCATCTGTCCAACAGCAGCAAATTAGAATATTACCCTCTTGTCAAAATTTCTCTTCTACATCTAACACATAATGAATGCATAATAAATGTCAACTAAATGAATGAGTGTTCTCAATTAATGAGTTTAATCAGATAAAAGAGAACTGAACCCATCAGACATAACTCCTTGGTCTGAAAAAGTTTTAAATTTTGCTGCTAGTTGATTATTCATGGATTTGATCTCTGGGGAGCTGAGTTATTTCTAAAGCTATGTAAATAAATAAACTGTTAAAGTGATGACCAAACTAAGGCACAGACTAGCCCTTGAAACATATGACACTAAACACAGATTTAAATTTCTTCAAAAGTATCAGGTATCCAAGTAGCTTCACTGGTGAATTCTACAAAATGTTTAAAGAATAATTAACAACAAAAATACAAAAAATCAAAGAGGAAAGAACACTTCCCAGCTCATTCTGAGTATAGAATTACCTATTATCAAACCAGTCAAAGACATTATGAGAAAACTACAGATCAATATCCTTTATTATGCCAGGCACAGTGGTGCATGCTTGTAATTACAGCAGCTTGTAAGGCTGAGACAGGAAATGACAAGTTCAGTCTGCCTCAGCAATTTAATGAGACCCTGTCTCAAAATAAAAAATAAGAAGGGCTGGGGATGTGATTTGTGATTAAGCATCCCTGGATTCAATCCCTGGTACCAAAATAAATATAAAATTTAAAAAATCCTTTATTATGATAGGCACAAAAATCTCAACAAAACACCAGAAAACAGAATTTAGAAACATATAAAAATTATTCACTATAATCAAATGGGAATTAGCCTATGAGCACAAGATTGATTAAACACATGAAAATATATCAACATAATAAGTCCTACTCATAGAAAGGGGGAAAGACCATAAGTATAGAAAGGTATTTAATAAGATATAATGCTTTGATGATAACAACACAACAAACTAGGAATAGAGAGAAAGTTCCTCATACTAATGAAGAGTATGTATGGAAAAAAAGAGATAACATTATACTTAGTGCTGAAAGACTGAAACTTATCCCCTTAAGGACAAGTTTAAGACAAAGCTGTCCACCCATCATTTCTATTTAACATTGTACAGGAGGTTTTAGCCAGAGAAATTAGACAAGACAAACAAAAGCATGTGGTTTAGATGATACCAACTTGTGAATAGAAAAAGTACTAAGGGATCCATAAATAAACTATTAGCTACAACAAAATATTGTGCAAGTTTTATATGCTGAAACCACAAAACACTGATTTAAAATTTTAAATGAAAATAAATGAAAGATATACTATGTTCATGGATTGAAAGACTCAATATTGTTCAGATACAATTTCTCCCCTTATTTAATCTATAGACTTAACACAAACCCTTTCAAAATACTAGGAGAATTTTTTTGTAGAAATTGAAAAGTTGATTCTAAAATTGATTTAGGAAGGCAAAGAAATTGCAATGGCCCAAACAGTTTTTGAAAAGAACAAACTTGAAGACTCTTCATCCAATTATGAGACTTATCATAAAGTTGAAATACTTAAGACTTCATAGTATTGCATAAAGTATGGACACATAGATCAATGAAACAAAATATGCAATCTAAAAATAAACATATATATTCTGTCAATTGATTTTTCACATGGTTGCAATGGAAAGTTAATGGAGAAAAATATAGTCTTTTCAACAAACTTTAGGAATCACTGAATAGTCATATGCAAAGAAATAAACTTCAATCTATACCCTCTAAACAAAAATCAACCCAAAATGTATCAAAGACATAAATGCAAAACCTAAAACTATGAAACTTCTAAAATTTAATACAGAAGAAAATGTTTGGTATTTTGACAAAGATTTCTTAGATTTAACACCAAAGAACAATTCAAAAGAGAAAAAAATGGTTAAAGTGAACTTCCCCAAAATTTAAAGACTGCTAAATGATTAAAAAAGAAAACCCACAGAGTGAGAAAAATATTAGTAAACACATGCCTAATAAAAGATTTGTATCCTAAATATACAAAGAACTATCAAAACTCAATAAGTAATACAATTTTTTAAAACTGTCAAAAGATTTGAACAGATGTTTCACCAAAGATGATACACAGGTATCAAACATATGAAAAGATGCTGCACATCATATGTCGTAAGGAAAATGCAAAATAGTACCTTAACAAGAAACCAGCATAAACCTAGTGGAAAGGAGGGGATAAAACCTAGGGCTGATAAGGATGCAGAGCAAATGGAACTCTCATGTACTGCTGATGGGAATGCCAAATGCACAGGCAGTTGTGCAATCTCTTATAAAGCTTATAGGTAAAGCAATCTTACTCTAGGTATTCTCCCAACTTCAGCAACAAGTGTATTCATCAACAACAAAAAGCCTGTAAATGTTTATATGATGTGTTGCTTTATCTTGGGTCCAGAACAATGAAGTCAGCCATCTATGGACAAAGACCCATGAAATTGTAAGCCCCAAATAAAGTTTTCATCCTCTAAGCTGTTCTGGTCAGGTATTTTGGTCACAGAGACATAAAAATTAACACAGAGGGATGGAGCGGTGGCTCAGTGGTTTCGGCACTTGCCTGGCAAGCACGAGGACCCGGGTTCAAACCCCAGCACCACGTACACAACTGAGTGTTGGAGCAACTAAGGCCATGTGAAAAACTAAATAAAGTTGTTTCTCTCTTTCTCTGTCTCTCTCACTGTCCCTCTCTCTTTAAAAAAAAAAAAACACAGAAATTGGTACCAAGACCTGGGGTTGTTGCTGTGAGTAAACTGACCATGTGGTTCAGAACTCTTTGCCGCTGGTTTGCCAGAGGAACGTGAAAAGGCTGAGATGTTGGCTTCAGAATGCTGTCTACATTTTTGTCCATGTCCTGAGACTAATTTATGTAATGCTGAATTTAAAAGTGATGGAGTAATTAATCTGGCCAAGGAAACAAGGCAGTATAGCATTCAGTCACTGACATGGATGTTGCTGGCAGCTTTTAGCCAGGTTTACTGTGAGAATGGGTCCAGAAAGCTGAGCTAAAGGATTCTAAAAATTTGCATTTTGACCAGAAAAGTGCTTGCAAAAGTGGGGCCAAGAAAGGTGTGCCTGTCAAAGAGATTATGGCCATCAAAGAGATGCTAAGTATGTTGCAGAGACCATGTAAATGATGCCTGGAGAACATCTCAGGAATTTACAAGACCACACCTACCACAGGTTTAAGGGCATAGAAGGGAAAATTCCTATGAGAAGAGATCATGGGGGCATCCTGCTTGCATGGAGTTGGGGGGAGTATGTTTCACTGTACTCAGTCACCCAGGTATTCAGAGGCTGCTGCAGCCATGATCCCAGGGACCTACATATTATATAAGCTGGCAGCAGATCTTGTCACCATCCATGCCAATTGCTGGTTCTGTAGGAATGCCAGATGCTTAAGTTAAGGGGTCACAGAAGCTTCTACCAAGATTTCAAAGGCCTAGGAGCTCAGGCAAAGCAAAGCAGCACTGGATTTCCTGTGGGCTGCCCCCAAGAGGGCAACGTGTAAAGTTTTGAAGGTTAAGCCAAGGCTAGAATGGAGATCCAAATAACTGAAATACTAGTAATGTTGGCCTGGTTATAGAAAGAGCCAGGTTAAAAGAAAGCCCTGTGCACTACAACTGGCAAGGCCATGGGGTCAGGGCTGCCCAAGTCCTCTGTCCTAGACGCTATAGAAGTTACAGGAGGAGCTATGGGACCTGTTTGCCTCGCTGGGTTTTGGTCTTGCTTTGGACCCCATCCCTTCTTTCTATGCCCCTATTTCTCCTTTTTGAAACAGGAATGTTTACTCTGTACCACTGTGTATTGGATATATGTAACTTAATTTTTACAGGGGTTCCCAGTAAAAAAAGTTTGCTTTGAAACTCAGAGAACACTCTGGACTTGGACGTTTGGGCAATGGAAATGTTAAGACTCTGGATGGACATGAGCTTTTGCAGGCCAGGCAAAATGTAATGGTTTACATATGAGATGCCCCCCAAAACTCCTATGTTACCATGGGAAAGTTCAGAGTTGAAATGATTGGATTGTTAAGAGCTGTAACCTCATCAGTTCATCTTAGTTTGAATGGACTGACTAGATGTTACCTGTGTGAGAGTGGGTCATGGCTAGAGGAGGTGGGTCTGAGGGTACTCCCTGGAAGGATTCATCTGCCCTGTCCCCTTCTCTTCTCTCTACTTCCTGGCTACTATGAATGGGCCAGTGCTCCTCCACCATGCCCTTCTGCCATAACATTCTGCCTCACTTAAGGCCCAGACAGTGGAGTTGGCCACCTATAGACTGAGACCTCTAAAGCCATGAGCCCCAAATAAACATTTCATCCTTTCACTTCTGGTCAGGTTTTTGGTCACAGTGATGCAAAATCCATTAAAATAATGACATTCTCAGAAGGTAAAACTATATGAACAGGAAACAGGTCAGTGGGTGTCAGGAATTAGGATCTTGGGAGGGGGTTGTCTTCAAAAAGATACAAGGAAATTTTGTGAACAATAGAATTATTCTATATCCTGATTGTGGCAATAGTCAAGTGACTATACGAGTTATCAAAACTCACAGCACCGTGAACTAAAAACAGGTGAGCTGCTTTCACTGTACAAATTACACCTCAATTGTTTAAGTGTATGTATGGCTTTCATATTCCACCATCAACATCTTAAAATACTTCTCAGGGGTGGATAAGCTCAATGTATATTACCCACATGTACAAATAGGCTACAATGAAACCTGTTATTCTGTATAATTCAAATGCACTAATAAAAAAAACACTTCTATATAGTACTTACATATGTCGCCATTATCAGCCTGTGCTTGGAAAATATTTCTAATTTTTTAAGACAGACTACTGGTTTTTCTGAACCAAGGGCTGAAAACTAAAAGAAAAATATTATCAAGACTGCTCTGAAACTTTTCTCCTGCTGTGGAGAAAAAATTGTGTGCAAATTGGAAATCATTGTCCTTCATCATTTCCCTTCACATACAAATTGAGCAGTAAAATCCTCTTTCCTGTTTTAATTCCAGCAATAGTTCATTTGCTTCTGAGAAAGAATTCATCATAATCAATGTGAATTATTTTCATGTTTGTTAGCAGATTGCAGGATTTGACCAATAATCATATGGATAATCTGAAATATTTGTTTGTTGATATTAGTCTAAACAAAATCCATTGTGTTCAATAACAAAGTAAATCTTTATGCCTGAAATAAAAGTCTGAACCATCTGTTTTAATGGAAATCTCCTTACAGAAGATCAAAATTACATGTCTTAATTGGCATCAAATAAAAACCAACCTGAAGAAATAGTCATCCAACGCCTGAAGTTACAAAATGCCTATATGTGAGCCAAACCATGAAGCAGAATAACATATAAATCTGTCACGTACTTACCTCATCTCCGAAGAGTGCTGAGCACCCAGGCTCTCCTTCTTTCTGCCTAAGTACTAAGTGAGTGGTAATGTTTTCCTTTCATTTACTGGAAACAGTGATGCTTCGTCAGCAGATAGGATACGAAATAAAACATTTCAAAAAACAGAATGATGCCTACCTAAACGTGAACAAAACAAGATGATAAAGAGACTTCATTAGGGCATAGATTTTGCAATCAAAAGTTGTATTCAGAAAGATTAAAATGAGGGTGTATCTGGGGAAACAGCTCAGTGGTACAGCAGTTTCTTACCACTTGAAAAGCTATGGGTTGGATGCACAGTCCTGGGGGAAAAAATGTAGATGGAAAAGACCTAAGCGCCCACTGATGAGAGAGAATATGGTACATGCCAGGGCACAAGGGCCCAAGACTTGTGCAAGAGAGACAGGATACCAAGAGTATAAAGTCAAATGTTGGAGGGACAAGGAGCAACTTCAACTCAATGGGCACGGGATGGAAAAAAACTATTGATTGTGCAAGAATTAGTAAACTATAAATAAAAGTGGATGTGTAGTAAATGTTCTATTCATAGTTCTAATTTTGGAAAATACCACACACAAAATACATATTTTAATTGATAAATGCTAAATGAAAACTGTTAGTAGAGGGAAATATTCTCCCAATTGGTCATTATGCTAAGAGAAAACTTTTTCATTAAAATTAAAAATTCATAAACCAAACATAGTGGTGCATGCCTGTAATTCCAGTTTTTGGGAGAGTGAGGCAGGAGGATCACAAACAAGTTCAAGTCCAGCCTGGGCATCTTAGCTGGGGATGTAGCTCAGTGACAGAGTACCCCTAGGTTCAATTCCCAACACCGAAACAAATTCAAATTTGTATCTGTTTACTCAGGAAGAAGCTAACATTGCTAGAATTCTATAGTTATAAAAACTAAAAAGAAAAGTTTAGAGAACAGGAGAGAGAACAAACTACACTCCAATTAGGGACTCCACAGAGACAACCACGTCCTTCAACTGCTCTACATGTATCACGTGTGAGAAAACAGTGTCTGGAGAAGTGAGAGGCTGCATGAATGAGACGGATAAACTCCTCCTGGGGACTCTGGAGGGACTGTGCAGACCGGGAGGTGGCAGCAGCCTCGAGAGACAGGTTAACACTGCTGCCAGGTTGGAAAGGTGAGGAAAACCAGTTCTGGAAAGCACAGACAAAAGGCAGCTCGGCAGTAACAGGGAAAGAGTGGCATCGGAAGGATTCTGCATGCCCGCAGCTACAAGAGACTGCGTGGTAAGTTACGGGGACACATTTCACATCAGGGTGACTCGCTTTATATTTTAAACCAGAGATGAGACCACTAGGTCTGGGATAAGTGGCAAACAGTGTGGCTGGAGGGCAGCAAGATATGTGGCCAACCCTCCTGCCATTCTTCCCCCGCCCACCTGGATCCCTGAGACTGCAGGCCTGGTTCCCTAGCTGCTCATACAGGCTCATATTCTGGTTACACTCAGTCATTACAGTCGAGAGAGAGGCACCAGGTGCAAGCAGCATGCTAGTAGATCATAACTAAACGAACCATCTCGTACACGTGCTGTCACCAGAGCACACCAGATATGGCTTACACAGTGGGAGTTCTAGGATCTAATCACAGCCCTGTCTCAAAGTTTCCACCTGTTTCTCTCAAGCAACATAGATGACACTGGTCACAGGCTTGTTAAAACTGTATGTGACATAAAATGCACAGGGATAACCAAATGACTGAATGATTAAATTAGTACCCCAAAACCCTTAAAAGCCCATAGCAGTGGGCAAATCTAACATGATACAAATTCTGAAAGAATATATTGAAAGATCTTCACTTGCTTCAAAAACACAAAATCCCTAGGGTCACAAAATAGCTCCACTTGTGTGGTTCACCTGAGCACAACACATGGGCAAAACAGCTTTTCAGAAGTCCAAGTAAAACTCCGTGTGTACACAAGAATCAAGAGACTGGGGTAATTCTGGTTTAAGAACAAATCCGGGGCTGGAGCAGTGGCTCAGTGGTTACAGCACTTGCCTGGTGTGCAGGTTCAAACCCCAGCACCACATACACAACAAAAGTTTCAGAGCAACAAAAGTCACATAAAAAACTAAATAAAACTGATTCTCTCTCTCTCTCTCTCTGTCCCTCTCTCTTTAAAAAAAAAAACACATGCATATCATATTGTTACTTTATATGCATTTATGATTATACAATAACTCAACTCCTTCACAAATCTTTTTTAAAAAACTCCATGTGGAGTGTAAGTCCCCATCTATTTGAAGGTAAGTTCAAGATGAGGGCAAGAGAAGACTGTCTTCCTCTGTACTGAGGGCCACACAGAATGGGAGGGGGTGGTCCATTTCCAGGAGCCACTGAGAAAGACATCTGATAACCTAGCTGCTGTTAAGGAGAGTCACCAGCCCTCACCGAGTGAGGGCTGATATGAAGAATTGTGGGAGTGGAGATTCCCTGGGACAGGCAGAGTTCTTCAGATATTCAAACTCTACCCCATGGAGGAAGCGTTAATTTGTTCAGGATTGGTCCCAAGGAGGAAATTAGGGGCAGTGTGCGAGAAACGTTAGAGAGTTAAGTTTCCACGAGATATAGGAAGACACTGCTAAGAGGGGTACCCCCTGTTGGAGACTGAGGCCAACATGACGCCTGGCCGGATGCCAGAGAAAAGAATTAGTGGTAAACAACTCTGTAAGAGGCCCAGCTGGCTTGTAAAAGAATTGGTGGTAAACAACTCTGTAAGAGGCTCAGCTGGCTTGTATCTTTCCTAGTAATTAGCAGACTGCCTGAATGCATGACTAAGCTATTTGGCTGCTCATTTGTTACAATTGGTTGAATATGTTTGCACTGTGTCCCTATTTGGTTGTTGTAACAAATAAATACCTGGCATATGGAGACAGAGAGGTAGATGACTCTAGTGAGAGGAGACCTCGCTCCCATGAAGGCGGCAGAAACAGGGAAACTAGTAAGAGAAGGAAAGAAGAAAAACCTCGGCAGTAGAAACAGGGACTGGAGTGAGAGGAGATGTAAAAAGCCTTGCCTCTAGTGAGAGGAGATGTAAAAGCCTCTAGTAAGAGGGAAGAATAAAGCTCTTGGCCTCCAGAGAGAGAGAAGAAATAAAGTGTTGGAGAACTCAAGACCAGTGGGTCTACTTCATTCCCAATCAACTGCCGATTGAGAGCTCTCCCGTTCCTGCCAGCTGGGACCGGACACCCCCAAGATAATATGGGCTTCCTTAGGAACCTGGAGTGAGGGCTGGAGCAGTGGCTCAGCAGTTGGAGTGCTTGCCTGGCACGTGAGAGAACTCAGGCTGAAACCCCAGCACCACATGCACAAGTAAGTGTCAGAGAAACAAAGGCCAGATGAAAAAAAACAAATAAAAATTGATTTATTCTCATTCATTCTTTCTCTCCCCCCCCCCCTTAAATTAAAAAAAAAAAGAACCGGGGTGAATTGCCAGGCCCTGGGCACATTTCTGCAGGGGTTCTGAAAGCACAGGAGAAATATTCTCGATAGGAGTTGCTATTCAGATCAATAACCTAAAGGGTCCATTCAGTGTCGTTTGTCCACATCTCTTGCTCTTCCACCCTACACACCCATTAAGTCAGCTTTCTACTGCTGCAACAAAATACTTGAGAACAGCTTAGAGGAGGAGAGACTCATTCTGGGTCAATCTCAGGGGTTTCCAGCCATGGATGGTCAGCTCCATTACTTGGGGCCTGCAGTGAGGCAGGACATCATGGTGGAACGAGTGACAAAGGAAAGCTGCTCAGTTTATGGCAGCCAGGAAGCAGAGAGGCAGAAGACAAGGGCAGAGAAAAGACACAGTCCCCAAGGGTACATCCCAAGAACCCACTCCTTTCAAGTAGGTTCAACCTTCTAGCTTCCGCCAGCTCCCAGCAGTCCCTTCAGCTATGAATTCCTTGAAGGCTGAACCCACTCAGGTCAGAGCCCTCACCCCGTCACATCCCCAGAGCCACCCTCTGAACATGGGTGCACTGGGACCAAGCTTTCAACACATGAGTTTTGGAGGCACATTCCAGACCCAGACCATAACAACATCCTTGCTTAGACATTACTAAAAGCAAAGAAAAACGTGTCTTGGCTTTTTTTATCTTGCTGTCAAAATTTGGTGTTGAGTACACCAGTTCTACAAGTTAGCACTGGATTTTCTGATAAGACACGGAAGGAAAAATGTAGGAAAGGGAGGGGGCAGTTGGCAACACGGCTGACCCACAGCAGGCCAGAGGATGAGGGTGGGCCGAGGGGACAGCCGCTCCTCCTCACTCCTCCACACCGAGTCCCATGGCCTCTCCTGCCCATCTCTGTCAAATCTCTTAATTTTTTGGTTGAGCTGCTGACCTAGATCTCACAAACTGAGTGTTTCTCTCTTGCCATTTCATACCAAAGCTATAAAGCAACAGAGGAGAAAGACTCTAAGGTTAAAAATAATAATAATAATGAACAAGCAACATGGACCAACACAAGTCGTGGAGGGTTCAGCTCTGCATGATGGCCTTCCAACACACCTCAGCTTTCTCATTTCCAGAGCACACAGCCCACCGTCCATATGCTTCAGCAGATTCCAGCCCCACACCATTGCTGGATGGTTATCTCTTTCACATGGGCTTTAAAAAGCTGCATCTCCAAAGTGAACCAAAGCTAATCTTCTATTTGGATATACAAATTTAACAATTAATTGGAAAGTCATCTGCATATACACATATGTAAAAATGATTTTAAAATACAAAGAAAAGGCAAAGTCCTCTTCTTACCTCAGATCCCAATTCCCAACCAGCACTGAAAAAAAAACATTGTGAATGTGTGAAAAAAAGCCATGTGATGGAATGATCCAGGATATGTGCAGGGACGAGATGCAGGGACAACACGAGGGGAAGGTCACCAGCACTCAGAAGCATTACCTGCTTTGCACTTTTGCTAACTGCTGCCTGTGTGCTCCGCCACATCGTCTCTCCGTCAGTGGCCACGTTCCACACAAAAACACTGCAAAGCGGTACCTACAGCTCCACCAACCTCTCCATCTGAATGTGTCCACCAAGTTTGAGATGCAATGTAGAGTTCCGTGAAACTACTCTGACATTTGGATTAATCATTATAAAACATAATTTTGCTACCCAATTTTTCACCCTGCAATATGAGAGAGAAGAAGATGAATTTGATTTATCCCTTCCATCCTTGAATTAAAGATGATGATCAATGAGCCATTGTTTTATCAATCCTTCCTGGATAATGTTCACACTGTAATATTAAGTTAGAAAAATAAGACATCTAATTTCCCTCACCTATAAAAGTTATATGATCTCTTTGCTCACGTTCAATTTGCATCAGTTCATTGAGTTCCGAGTGTGCCAATTCCAATAATCATGTGTCGTTACCACCGAGCACCTCAATCTCAAGGAACAAAGTGTTCCATTTAAGAGCGTTTCCAGATCACTAGTTTTCTTAAAGGTAAGAAACTCTGTCATTTAGATGCAGCTATCCTTACGTTTATATAAATACCGCTTTTTTTGTTTAAATCTATGATCTACACTATCTTTGGATAAAAGTTCCCTGTGTTTAATACCTTATAAAGTGTTGTTTTCACTGGTCATAAAATGACCCATTTCATAAATGGAGTTCTTGGAGGAACAGGTTCATCAGGTAAGGAGGCTAAGACACTGGAAGGCTCAGCAGCAGCACCCAGGCTCCCTGGCCCACCTGGTCGGTGGAGGTGTGGAGCCACCGGCCAGGCTGATGGAGTAGCCTGCTCCCTGAACGCAGACAAGTCTGTTCTCAATTTCTCATGCCCACCACCACTCCTTGTTGGGAACATGAGGCCCAGCTGGCTTGTAAAAGAATTGGTGGTAAACAACTCTAAGGGGTCCAGCTGGCTTGTAATTAGCAAATTGCCTGACCGCATGACTAAGCTATTCGGCCACTCATTTGTTACAATTGGATAAACGTGTTTGCACTGTAACCCTATTGGTTGTTGTAATGGATAAATAGAGTAGTGACTAGTCAGGTAAAGCAAGCAAGCAAGCAAGCAGCCCTGTCCTGAAGGAAGAAAGCATAGAACCGGAGAAGAAGGCAGCCAGGAGGAAAGCAGCCCTGTCCTGAAGGAAGAAAGCAGAGAAGACACATAGAACCGGAGGGATCAGCAGAGACATCGGAGAGATCAGCAGCGGTAGAAGATGCAGGTCCCATGTTCCGGCCGCTGACGTTCGCCCCCTCGTTCCCGGCTCCCTGACCCTTCCTGATTTAGCCCCTCGGGGAACGGCCCAGGTTCGGGTCATTCCACCCGCTCCCTACTCCGGAACGCTGTGGGGAGCGACTCCTTGCCCCAGCCCTGCCCTAACTCGGCCCCTCGGGGAACGGCCCAGGTTCGGGTCGTTCTGCCCGCTCCTTGCTCCAGAACGCTGCGGGGAGCAACTCCTTGCCGCGTTCCCAGCCCTGTCCTGTCGGCCCCCGGGGAACGGCCCAAGTCCAGTTGTTCCACCCGCTCCCCGCTCCAGAACGTTGCGGGGAGCGACACTCCTCTGGCCTCAGCCTAATAATCTTAGCTCCTCCTTCTGTTCCCACACTGTTCCCTAATTTAAATTCTCAGTGTGAAATTCCCATAGCTCATCTCTTCTCTTTCTGCCAGCTTTTTTGGCCAGCATTCAGACTGCCTTAGGCTCAGAGCCCCAACCCTGGTCCCATCAACTGGGGAAGATTTGGAGGGGGTGCTTTGATCCTCAGAAGGCTGCTTCCTTGATAAGGTTATGGGAGGCAGTGCCATTTAAAAGAACATGAGGTGCCATCAGTGACATAAGCCTACTAGGGACTTCAAGAACAGTCCCCTGGGCTGCATGAACACAACTGTGTCCGTTCACCTAACCCTCTGGGATTTTATAGATTCCAACTTTCCACTCTGAGGAGCCATACTCCATTGCTGCAGTTATGGTACAATTTATCTTCTCTTGTCAGCCTCTCAACATCCTGACTACTTTGTTTGCAACACCACAGTAAAACACTGCCACAGCCTCCTTACTTTTGCGAGGATGCTGAGTTTTGCTGGCAATGTGTGAATCACCTCCATCGCCAAAGGCTGCTTTGGGGATGTTCAGACCTCAGAGGTTCACATGGACTCATGCAGCCTGCTAAGGCTGGAAAGCCCATCTCTCTGTGGTCATTTTAGGACTCTGTGCCTGCTTGCAGGCAGATCTCCTCTCAACATCTCCACCAAGGGGCTGTTCAGCCTCTGCTCCCCAACTCCAGAAAGCAGGAACTTGCCAGTCAGAAGGCCACACATTCTAACTCTAAACGACTTAAGTACTTCCTATTGAACTTAAATTTCCTGTCCCCAGTAACCCTGGTTTTTTGCCCAAAGCCAATCAGAACAAATTCCAGGTAAGCCAACTGAATCCCATAAAGGTCCTGTGCTCCTGTGTCAGGTATGGACTGAGCATGTCAATGATTCCCCTGGGATTTCAAAACAATAAACTGAAGACAGCACCACTTACCTACCCTAGGATGAACAGTACGTGCAGCCCCCTAGCACACAGTAATGTCCATTACTTTTCTGTCTTGTACATGGCAACCCTTCAAATATTTTAAATACCTGCCAAGCTGCCTCTAAACCTCCTCCCACTTTAAGCAGACTCAAAGCAGACTCTTTAACTCACCTGGGAGAATGTTCAAGACATCCAGAATTCATTCCCACTCATCAATGCAGCTTCTTCTGTTCTGTTTTCTATTCCTAGCTTTTTATACCATCCGTCTATCTACTGTCCATGTGGGGAAGATCACACCATCATGAAGCAGGAAGAGGTTCCACAGAAGACCAGGCGATTTCCCACATAGGGAGAGTGACAGCTGCACCCCCAGCAGTCATTCAGGGGCATCGCAGGGGAAGCCCATTCAGTCAACAACCCCTGAACTTCACTCCGTGGGGAGGGCTGCCTCCCTTCCCAGCTGGCCCACCCAAGAACCCTCCTGAAACGTGGCTTCCTCAACCCCCTCTCCTCCTGAGAGCCAAGGCAATGTTAAGCATGGGGACAGCCTAAAGAGTGCAAGGTTCGATTCTTCTAAGTTACCAGCTCCTGCACCTGGCAACCCTACAGCCAGGCAGTGCAGTCCCAAGGGGACTTCTTCCCTTTGTTCCTCTTAGGGACTCGTGATGGCTTCACTTAAGACAATGTCCTGAGATAGAGGATCAGAGGATTCATGAGTTGGCTCTCAGCTCAGGAGCATCACCTGGACCAAACATTCCCATCTTCACCAGCCTTGGCTTTCACCTCCACATGCCCCCTCATGGTTACAGAATGGTGGCTAATGCTCCAGCTATTACCACCTTCCAGGGCATATGCAAAGCCAGGAAATGTGGTCGCTGGTCAAGCATCTCAGTCTGCTATCAACAAAATCCTTCCCAAAGCTCCCAGCAGACTTGCCCTCAGTTCCCATGGCAGGAACTGGATCTCAGGCTCACTGTCCACCCTGAAACCCACAGCAACGAGTAATGGGCTTCTATCTTCCCTGGAAATGCTGATATCTGACACATGGAAAGCTAGGGGTTTCGGTAACAAGACCAAGGGAGATCAGATGTAAGGGAGAGGAGGTGAGCAGTCTGCACACCTCCTTCAAGGCCCTCTGGTGACCCCACCCCAGGCATGCAGATCTGACCGCCTAGCAGGGTGAAGAACACTCGACCACGGTCCAGGTGACTTCACACTTAATGAACAAGTGGGCACAGTATGGCATGTGTGGCTCCAAAAGTGACAAGGAACCACAGGTAATGGTGTACTTCTGCTCTGTCTCTTGAAATTCAAGTATACTCCTAGTCTGTAGTCTGCAAGGTCAGGAGGCCTTTCCTGCCATGTGCCCTGCCAGGGCTGGGCTAGGAACCTTCCCAGCACAGCACAGCAGCTGCCAGCCCTCTGAACATTCCTTTCTTCCCAGTCAGGTCTTTGTACCTTTGGCCATCAGGAAAGGGACTTTGGCAGAGGGATACTATCCATCTGAGGTTTGAACGTTAGGAATCTGCATTTCCTCTATTCTATTCGGAATGATGTGCCTGTCTCCCAGCAATGATGGAAAACACGCGGAATGGAGAAGAGTCTCGTTTCTTAAATATTTGGCCTTGGTTTCACATGCACTTGGTGGAGCTAAGCATTTGAGGTCTGCCAGACCTACCAAGTCTGCTGAAGCCCACCTCCACAACTCGGGAACACAGGGGCCACGTCCTAGGCACCACACTTCTGGAAAAAGATTTATTCAGATGGGAGTGCTCTCACACCACTGGCCTGAGTATCAGTAGAAATACCCAGTCTAGCTGGGCATGGTGGTGCATGCCTATATCCCAGCAGCTAAAGAGGCTGAGGCAGGAGGATCACAAGTTCATAGCCAGCCTCAGCAACTTAGTGAAGCCCTAAGCAACTTAGCGAGACCCTGTCTCAAAATAAAAAAGTGCCAAGGACGTGGCTCAGTGGTAAGTGGTTCAATCCCTAGTTCAAAAAAACAAACAAAAAACGAACAAGCCCAGCCCGTTCATCAAGGGTCTTGTTGAACAAAATCACCCCTAAGCTGTATTTCTAATTTATAAAATCACTTATGTATTTTTGGGGGGTGCATCATTAATATTACATAGTGAGGGGATTTGCTGCTATACATTCATATATTCTCACATAATGACAATGTAATCTAAACCCAATTCATGCCCAGGATTCCCCCCACCACCCACTCCCCATTCCCATACCTCCACGCATTCTCTCTGGTTGCAGGTTTTAATGTGTATATATAAAAAAAGTATGCATATAATTTTTTGAATTTTCTAGCTTTAAATACCTGTACAAATATTATTTAGCTTTTCATTTTTGTAAGTATGTATTTATTAACCAGTGCTGGAGATCAAAGTCAAGGCTTCATGCGTTCATGCACGCTAGGCTAGTATTCTACCACTGTGCCACCCCTATTATTTCCTAACTTTGAATTTTAGCACATTAGCACTGGACCCCGGCTTCAGTCTGTGCAGACACTTCTGAATCCTATTTTTAACAGCCAATGCAGCGGCTCTCGTTCCCAGCCTGTGTCATGAGGAAATATGATCCACGTCCCTACCCTAGTAATTGACAAAAACTCAAGCCACCCAGGGAAGCCATGACAATCTGCGAGAAAATTTTTACTCTTCTGTTTACTTAACAGGCCACCATTTTCATTTTAATTTTAAAAAGCACTTTAAGATCTTACAGACTCTGTGAATCACAACACCTCTACAAAATAATCCATTTTACACTGAGGTAACAGGAACATCTGTGGAAAGCTGAAGGAGACACTGGGAATAGCAGACCATGGGAGACTGCAGGGTGTGATGCCACCACAAAGCCATGGCGGCACATGGAGAGGAGCCCCAGACCCTGCCACAGCGACACAAGACCCTGCCCAACGGCTCCTGGCAAGGGCAACGATGGGTCACTCTCCAAGCATACCCAGAAAACTCCTAGGACTGGCTGGAGTGGAAGGTGACGGTGACAGCCAGACATCCAGAAAGAAAACTCACAGGACTGGCTGGAGTGGAAGGTGACGGTGACAACCGGATACCCAGAATTGCCCTCCGACCAAAGCCACACACCACAGGGGTGGGGTGGGGGGCGTGGATTCAGGCTCAGGGGACCCCAGGGTTTGGACGGAGTGGATGCAGCAGCTGACGACACAACCCCCCACCCCCATCCCAAACACACACGGTGCCCTCGAGACCACCACAGCTTCTTCCTTCCAGAGAACTTCACATGCACTATACCCTGCTTGCTTGCTCGTTGGCTTCCCCCGTACAGCAGAAGCCCATGAGACCAGCGGTCCGCAAGTCCACTCCCCATGGAATCGCAGGGCTTATCAGAGTAGAAACTCTGTGCGTATGCATGGAACAAATGACTGAATGAATGTGTCCCCAGACAACTCTCATTTAGACGAAAATTATCAAATGCTCCTAGCTTTATCAGTTTAGTTGAAGATGCAACCAACTTTTCTATTAAATCTCCATTAAGACAGTTCAGCACTTAGGTTATGGGGTATGACTGGGAGTCTGATTCCTTTCTGTGACAAGCACAGATTATCGAGCCACCATTCAATATTCACTTTTCAGATATATGAAGCTTGTCTACTCAGATTCAAACGTTTTCCTTGTCTTTTATCTAAATCAGTCAAGTCTCTTCTCATAAATGAGAAATATCAAATAAATGGCTGCTGTCATAAAATAAAGAAGCAACTAGCAGAAATAATCTGCAGCTTCCATGAATAAGCTTTTCCTTAGTGCCTAAATTAATAAATACCATTTGAAGACCAAAACTATGTGCTGTGAGCTTTACAAATCGGTCCCTGGCCCCTGTTCAGTGTCATGTCCCAATGGCAGAGGTACTGAGTAAGCCAAGGCTCAGAGGCAGTATGTTCCTGTCCACCGCCTCCCGCTGCAGACAAGGCAGGGCTCCGCGGCCAGGCCAGGCCAGCACACAGTTACCTTACCACGAAGTCATCAGCAGTCACTCCACTGCAACACAGCTCTTCTCTGAATGCCATATTTCATGAAATCCAGGATGCTATCAAGTGAAGTTAACTCACTACTGCACCAAATGTGCAACTCTGCCAATTAAGCTAAGGAACACCATCAGCTGGAAGGTACGTCAATTTGAGAAATGTTAAAATGTGTACATGTACATACACACATTTACACACACGTACACACATATACACATCCTAGACTCAATAAAATACAGCCACCCACTAGCCTAATAATCCAATAGCCAAATTATTCCTAATAAACGTTATAAAACCCAAACGCTTCTCTGAATACTTTAGAAAATTAATTTTGCTATAAAGTACAGAAAATAAAGAGAAAAATCTTAAGAATGACTATAGCTATAGGAAATTGAGAACATTTGCTTATACTTGTTAAAAATTGTTTCCCCTCATCTGAGGCAATAAACCACATTGCTCATGAAGTAGAGAGCTGCTGACATTTTTCCTACTCACAAACATGACCACTGCACTCATATTTTCATGCACCCAAGTATACAAAGACAGCAAGCACTTTTTTCAGAATATTCCATTAAAAGTAGATTTTACATCTACCTATTTTTCTCAACTTATATTTGTTTTGTCTAAAAGCTAAGGCAAGTAATAGTAATTTCTCACTCCATACAAGGAAAAATATCTTCTGTTCTAAAGACACTGCTATAATTCTCTGTGGAACCAAAGACAACCAGCAATGCTTTAGAAAGCACTATCAGTGAAGTCAACTGCAGAGGCTTCCTTTCTCAAGGCCTCTTTTCCCTTCCTCTAAAGGTGCTCACATCATAAGCCCACACAGTGTCTATCCCCTCTCCAGCAACATGGTCTGGGGTCCAGTGTGGGAAAGGAAACCGGCAAGCAATAACTCTTGCATCATCCTCAAGTTCAAGTTCAAGTTTCTTCTCCAACTGCGGCATCTGTGGAGAACAAGAGCCATTACTTCAGTAAGCGATAAGACAAAACAAATTATTTCAAAATGCCCTTCTATATATAAGAGCTCCTGAAATACTGTAAAAAACATCAGTTCAGGGCACAAACACATCATCAACAATTCATTAATACAAGAAACACATCGACCACACCAAAGAGAACATCATCTGGTACCAATTATAAAATATGCCATTTTTAGCAAACATGATCATAGATTTCCTGTTTCTGACTAAAATCATGATGTGGTCATAAATAAAAGCAGCAACAGCTTTAAATTATTTACCTATTTAGACATTTTGCCAATAAAAACAGATTTTAAGTTTGCTGAAAGTATCAACATTTTAACTATATTAACAAATAAACAGCTGCTTAGAAATTTACCTGTAGGTCCTCAAAACATATTAATACTTTCACGTCCTAAAAACACTTTATTTCTGCTTACTTTCTTCTAACTTAAGATAATTTAAATTTACCAGAGTCCCCAGCTCCTGACACTGTCACATTTGCTTTATCCATTTGCTCTCTTCTTCTGTGAATATCTCTCAATCGTTCCAGAAGAGGCTGCATGAGCACGCCCCTTTACCTCCTCGATTCTCTAGTGTGTGTCTCTGAGAAAGAGCGTCTTCCCACACGTTTGTAGCAGTCCTCTCGTTCAGAAGCAGGATCATCTTATCCCAACGATGATTCCAGTAAAGCTCCAATTCTACTGTTCTCCCAATAACATCCTATATACCACACTTCCTCCACCGCAGATCCAGACCAGGGACATTTTGTAATCAGCTACAGTGCTTCCTTGACCTCTTTTACCTGTATGAGCTCCTATCTCTATCTTTCATAACAGTAAATCAAGTGGTCCTCACCTGGGGTTCCTCTGAGGTTTGCTCCCAGTGCCCCACCTATGGGGCTGTGGCCTCATTGGGTCTCCCCAAACGCTCTTGATGGTGTTGTGACCCACCTGATTAGGGTGAAATTTGGAATCTCCACAGTGCAGTTACTATCTTCCCTCTAACAACGAGTGGGTAGTTTGCGGGGAGAAACCATGAGACGATGTGAACAGCCTGTCGCTCATCAAACAACCCCAGCACTAGAAGTGGCATTTGTTAATGATTCCGACCTGAACCCATTTTCACTACAATGTTTGCAAAGTAGCAATTTGCTAATTCCTCATTTCTTCGAGATATGGTCAGCTTTCTACTGTAAGGAAGAATTTGCCAGACTCCCCCATCTCCCTCTGTCTACAATTATCAGTAAGTATGAGCACCTACATTCTTATTCCATTTGATGGGTTATAATCCATTACTGGCCTTGTTTATTCTAAAGCTCAAATTGTCCGAATTTGGTCACTGGGAGCCTCCTGCAGCTGGCCTCTCTGTCCTTTGGACAAGCTCCCATTAAATATTCTGAGCACTTCCTTATATTCTGGCTCAAAGAAATGTTCCAAGGTTTTGCATCTTCTCTTTTCCAGCCCTGGATCAGTTATTTCTCAAAGATTCCCAGTTCCTCTTAGTGAAAAATGATACTTCAAAACCAAGATCTGAGCAAAAACTGCTTCCTTTAAAAGTAACCAACTATAGCAAGACGAACAAATCAATAATACGTCTGTGAAGGTTTTATTGCTGACCTATGTCTTACAAAAGTGGCTTGGAAAAACTCCTGCACATGATCTGTGGCTGGAGAGAGCCAAAATTCTAACTCACCATTGGAATCAATTCCAAGATAACAAAGGACAAGTTCCATTAAGGATGGAAGGTTTCTGTTTTTCTAAAAGCCAGTAAAAGATTCTTCAAAAAAAAACTTCCTTTTTTTTTTTTGGTTGTAGGTGGACAGGACAGAGTATACCTTTATTTTATTTATTTATTTTTATGCAGTATTGAGGATCAAACTCAGTACCTCACACATTTGCTAAGCAAGCTACCACTGAGCCACAGCCCTAGCCCAAAATATTTCCTTTCCTGAGAGGAAAATTAAATAAGCAAAGAATGAGACAATATGTGTTTTCCAACATATCAGAGGTTTCTTGTGGCAATTCTGTACATCAAAAGGGCAACTGTAAACTTATTCATATACTATTATTCATTTCTCTTTTAGTTTCTTTTATTTTCAAATGATTGTCATATGTTAAGTCAAGATAAACCTAAAAATGAAAGGAGCTATTCCAATCATAAGAAATTAACTGACTAAACTATACATAAATATGCAACAAATCTAGCTCTTGATATCACACACAAAGAGAAGCAGAAATATGTCATGCCTGGATAATGGAACCCAAAATTATTCACACAATTACAAGTTTCAAAGTGACACAAATTCATCATATTCTCATTACACCTTCAAAACTTTAAACACAAGTCAGAAACAACTCAGGAGCATGAGACAAATGAGCCACGTCCAGGAGCAGTGTGGACCCACTGGACTGGTCCCTGCTCCCTGGAGACCTGCTCCCCTTGCCCTCTAGAGCAGAGGCTGCCTCTGCCACCAGGCTCCTCTGTGGAGACCTTGGCTGGTGGCCCTGACCTCAAATGTTAGCAGTGTGCAGAGCTCCTTCCATGGTTGGCTCCCCCAGGTCACCTTGGGCTCCTGCACCATCTGCACACTCATGCCTCACCCTCCAGCTTCCAGCCACCTTCTCCCAAACCCCAGACTCCTGACCTGCTACCAATAGCCTGACATCCCCATGCACGTTCAGACTTCACGTGCCCACAGCAGCTACTCTAGGCAGCTCTGCCTGTGCTATCCCAGCACAGCTCTCGGTGACTCCGCCCGTCCAGAAGCTGGGGCACGTATTTTGGGCTGCCCGACTTCTCTCTCTCCATCTCTCTCCCACGCTGACTCTGCTCGCTAATCCTGTTGATTTCACCTTCACAATGCATCCAGAAGTTGGTTGCTTCTTACCATTGAACCCACCTGCACCTTAACATCCAATCCCCGGACACCTGCTCTAAATGGCTCATAACCTGCAGCCCAGCTTCCACTGTGTGCACCTTGGGCCAAGTCTCTACACAACGGTCCCTGACCCTTTTTAGCCTCAGCTGGTCTCTGCACACCTCTGCTCACACCTCAATGCCTTTCATCTTTCCAGACTTTGCTCCTCTCTGACTTTCCCCTTGCTCAACACCACCACCTCCTGTTCGCTGCTTCTCACATCCAAGAGACACACATCCCTTGGTGCCCATGCAACTGCTGTTCCTCCACCTGGACTGCTGTTCTGTGCACAGCCCCTCCCTCACCTCCACACTCAACATTTCAAGGTCAGTGTCCTCCCCATCCGGCCCCTCCCTTAACTCCAGTTACTACACAGCACTTACATTCCCTTTTGTTATACAATATATTTTATACAAGTGTCTCAATATCTACCCTCCACACCAGCATAGAAAACCCACAAGACAGGTGTGCTTTGCATTATTCACTAAATATTCCAAGGGATCAAAACAGGGTCTGGTGTATAGAGACCACATTAGATGAACGAACAGAGAAAGGAAGGATAAGTCATTCAATCATGAGCCACTTTAACAGAGAGTAATATTTTCATTCATCAATTCATAATAGAATTTGCAACCAAAATTAGTTGTTCTCTGAAGTTCACACTTAATAGTCTTCTGGAGAAAGTGTAGGTACAGGTATATTTACACCATATTCATTCATTCAACCGGTATTTATTGACCAATTGCTCTGCCAAGAGATGTCCAGCTGGAGGTCAGGCGGCAAAGACAGCTGGGCCACATCTGTGAGTTCACTGTGCAGTGCACACAACGAACATGCAGCAGCTGGCAGGCAAGGAGGGGCACTAGTTCACCTGAGGACAGGGAGTGCCGGAGCTCACCTCAGGCAACTTCACAGAGGAAAGGGCAACTGGCCCAGGCCCACGTGTAGTCAGGAGGGGATCACTCATCCTGGGGCGGGGACCAACGTCAGTGAAGAGGGAAGAGCAGCACAGTGAAGTCTGGGGGTTGACAGGACAGAGGCTACACAGGGAGCTGAGGGAAGCACGGTGCAGGCCAGGCTGGCAGTAAGCAGGGGCCACACAGAGCATCCAGGCCTTATCCCAAAAAGCAGCATGAAGTCAGGTTTAAAGAAGGAAATGGCCAATCTGTCCTGGGCTTTGATGCATCCACTGGTGTTAAATGTGGCATCTGCAATCCTATGCTGCAGTCAGCAGATCCAAGAGAGAGACTCCTCATCCTATGGCGTTAGAAATACACTTGTGGGGAAGTGCGATGATCGGCTGCCCTCAGAAACAGCCGGACCCACACCACCAGGTTTCCTCCCTCCATACTTAAGGTTCCTCCTGGCTCGCCCGTTATCTCCCATGCACCAGCTGCCTGGTTTTGTTCAGCCATCTGGCCATGGAATATCACCAGTGCTCAGAAAATGGGAATGCCTTTTAACAGGAGGACCACATGGTCAAGGCTAAGGGCAGACCTGGACTCCAACTTCCCAGCCAGCACAGCCCCCTTCCCCCTCTGCCTCCACCTAGGGGGCCCACATGTGAAATTCAACCTTCCAGACCAGCGGAAGCCACCAGTGTACTTGCACCCTCATCACAGTGCTGGTGTGGCAAACGGAGACCAGCTGGATCCTTTCACCACAGGCAACATGGTGTGTTTCGGCTGCCCTCCTCTATACTCAGGAACAGTGAGATGCTACAAGCTCCCTGGTTAACATTTCTTTATGAGGACTGGGCAATAATTGATAAAAAAAATTATTGAAATGATAAGGCTCTTATGCCCCTGAGTGAGGAGCTCCAAACACTGTCTCTACTCAAACTTGACAAGAAGCCCCAGGTTACACAGCAATGGCCTTATCAAAGGCCATTGCTGCCCCCTGCTGGGACAAGGCAGCATGGCATTGTAGCCCACCTTGGGCTCAAAGCCCCACCTCTCCAGACAGCAGGGAATGGAATTCAAATTCAAGTTACTTATCTCCAAAATGCCGATTGTTCCATTTTAGAAGGAAAGCCCAAACATCATAGTAAGTAGTAAACCATCAAAACTCCTTATCAGCTCTATGATCCCAGATAGTTTTTAAATGGTCAGGAATCTTGCCTTTCTACCTGTCTTCACTTCCAGAACAAAAGGGTAGACACCCAAGTTCAGTCTTAATCTTAAGCCTAATGAGAATCACAAACATATAGAACACAGTCTTTTCAAGTATATATAACAAAAGCATTTCTAAATCGTCTTTCAAAATTAAAGAGCACAGCCAGACGCAGTGGTGCGTGCCCACAGTATCAGTGTCTCAGGAGGCTGAGGCAGGAGGATCACAAGTTCAAAGCCAGCCTCAGCAACTTAGCAAGTCCCTGAGTAACTTACTGAGACCCTATCTCAAAATTTAAACTTAAAACAATTAAAGAGCATGCCATTACACTGAGCTTTCCAGTCATAAAGTTCTCAAGCACTGCAATCTTTTATTTTATATGAGTCTTAATAAAACAGAAAAAAAGTAAATCTCCCTTTTTCTCCCTTTTTCCAATTAAAAATGATATCAGTTATATAGTGCCATTTCAACAAACATCCAATTCCACCCAGATTATTATGGCTTCAATTATAGACTTTGAAAAGTAAAAAGGGATTTCTTTCTGTGGTCTGTAAACCAGCAATTACAGCAGAAGCATCCCAGCCTGACCATATTTCCCAGGGCTAAAGAGGACCATTTTCAGGAGACTACTACGGTATTTTCACTTTTGAAAGTACATAATCAAAGTTCAATACTCAGTTCTTCAGCAAATCAGTCAACTGAGGTAAATTGAAACTAGTCAATGCTCATCCACCCTGAAAATTACCTTCCCGCAAAACTGGAGCAATGATCAACTCAAAGAGAACATCCCATTAACATCCTTAAAAGTGTTTTTGGCTGGGTTTAAAGTGAGCAGCCATGAAAATCATGTACTGCTTCGGACACTAGGACCTCACAAGGCAGTTTTCCTATTGGAATTTTAAGGCTAGGGTAGATTCACTGAGATTTTTATCTAAAACAAGAATTTAAAAATATGCCTGAGGCTTGCAGTGGTGGCTCAGCAGTAGAGGCACTTGCCTGGCATGCACAAGGACATGGCACCATGTACACAACAGGGTGTCAGAGCAATGAGGGCCACGTGAAAAAGTAAATAAAACTGATATTCTCACTCTGTCTCTCTCTCTCTCACGCTGTCCCTGTCTCTCTAATAATAATTATTATTATTAGACTGAATCTTTTTTTATTAAACTGCAAGGGGTACAAACTACTTTATTAAACCAGTAAACTGAAATCCAGTGTCCCTAGAAGCAGCTGGGAAGCACCATTCTGCATGTGGGTGAGCCGCTGCATGCTGGCTGTGGAAGGGCCTGTGACACCCTCTGTCCCAGGCAGGGGCATACATACTCACCATCTGAGGCACGCCGAAAACAACAACATTTGAGTACTGCGAAAAGGTAACCTGGGTGAGACAAGAAACAATGGGTGGATTAATTCTCAAAAGTCAGGCATGAAGCTTTGCTTGTTGCACAGAAGGGAGCAGCAACTTTCCCCTTGCCCCTAAAAAGAGTGGCCCTCTTTAAGCCCACACACAGAGCACCTGCTCCCACTTGTGCTACTCCAAACGCTTCTGTGTTACTCACAGCATCCTCACAGGGACTCCACGCAGGGCACTCCCCAGGGACTCCCAGGGTGGTTGAGGCTGGCACCTAGGCAACAGTCCCACTCAACTCCATCACACACCAAGCAGCTTAGGAAGAATTCGAGGGATTTCAGAGCCACAGGCTTTCCATCGAGCCACCCTTAGAACTCTAATCCCTCCTTTTCTCTAACATACTTTGGAGAAAGTTCAGTTTCTCAACGACTGAAAAACTGGGCGAGGGGAGTGCTTTGCCAGTCAAAATTCTTATTATCCAATAAAAGTCTTCTTTACTCTACAGTGAGATTGTTTAGTTATGTGTGGTAAAAACAACACAAGCAAAATTCCAGTGAGTTCTTATAAGCCACTGATGACACCACTACCACGGGAAGCTCTTGTCTAAGGAAAGGCATTTTATGGAGCACTTCAAAGCAAAAGTACTGGGCATTTTCTAAAATGAAACAAATCTGGAAGAACATCACGCTTTATGAAGACAAGATGCAACCCTGACAGCACGGTTAGTGGATTCTCTTCACCACATTTCTCAAAGGACACATACATGCACACGCGTGCACACACACATGCAGAGTTTCCACATGAGATGAAAAATCTCATTTTCTAATAAACAGAGAACATTTTAATTTAGTCAATAAATTCTTGGAATTCACATGACTCATCATATCAAAAACTTTAAGCTACTCTAGAATATATGTGTAAAATCTATCTGTTTAAAATACATATAATTGGGGGCTGGAGCGATGGCTCAATGGTTGAGCACTTGCCTGGCATGTGCAAGGACCCGTGTTCAAACCCCAGCACCACGTATACAACCAAGTATTGGAGGAAAAAAAAAAACAGATGAAAAAATAAATAAAACTGACTCATTCTCTTTAAAAAAAAAAATACTGCAGCAATATATTAACTAATTGGAATGAAATAAATTATTTAAAAATAAAATAAATTACATCTAATTATGCAAAAATATTTATTTGAATTTTAACTATTTTTTAATACATTTTCCAGTTATCAGACATGTTAGTTATGAATAGAAGTTTTTGGCTGGATTTTTCTAGAACCATTCTCCATTTTACATACCTTCCACAGATCTGAAATATAAAATCTGGCAGAGCCATGCACACCTTCTTGCCAAGCACGGTATCTGGAGTACCAAACCAGCCATGGATTTAATTCATAACCAACTGCTGTGAATCCTTCCTTTGCAGCTGCTATGACCTGGAGAGAGGCGGGGATTTATCCAAAAGAAGAAAAAGTCATCATACATGGTCAAAGTATATGAATGTTTCCTATTAAGACTTAAAATTCTAAAACATCCTATCAAAAAACATTCTCTTTGTAGAAAACACCATTTTAAAATGTATCAACAGTTAAGTAACCTGTGGGCTTGGCAATGGCCAACCCAGCTGACTCAGGTTTTTGACTTTTGTCAAATATTTCACCATTAGTATCTGAATAGATATTGAGGTTTAGAGAACTATGTAATTAATTCTATTCTAAACAACCCCTGAGCAGGTGTAACACGAGGCTGCTGAAAATCAGCCCGCTCTCTCCACCAGTGGGCCACAGAGCTGCAGGTGAAATGAACAGGCCTGGGAGGATGGTTTTGTAACAAGTGTTAACTGCAGTAACAAAACCTGCCAGTGAAGAATCTGCAACTCGCACACATTTCCTTAGTATTTAACAATTAAATTAAAAACGGAAAAGTAACATAAAAAGTCACCTGTGGAATCCTACTGGCTGCCCAAGGGCAGGAGGGATGGTGGGGGTCCTAGAATCTCTCCACCCCTTCTGCCTGACCCCCACTCCTAAAGGGAGCACCTCACTGAGCTGTCCCACAAAGGTCACTAATTAATATGTCTCCAATTTCTTAAACACTAGCAGTTGTCAGAGGCTGAGGAAGGGAAGGGAACAGGGAACTATTGTTTACTAAACAGTTTCATTTTTGTGAGATGAGAATTCTGGAAAGCAGGTGGTAATGGTTAAACATCACTGATACCACTGAACTACATATTTTAAAATGTTTAAGATGATAAATCTATCACAATTTTTAATTGCTTCCATTTAAATTTCTTTAAAAAACACGAATGTGTTCTTAAAGTCTTCCTAACAATCCCAGGTCATGACTGAGAACAACAGGGTCTGTGTCCACTGGGCAGGAGAAAGGTGGTGTGGCCTGCTGGTCACCTGCTTCCAGAACACCTTTCTGGCTCAGTCTTCACTCTTCAGCTGTCATCAGGAGGAGGCCCAGAACAGTGCCACCGTGGGTACCAAAGCACATCTGCCAGCTGGCACCTTGTCTTCACTTACAGGTTCCAGCTGGGGTCAGGGTGAGCTGGGGTTGCTAACACCTGATCTTTAGCTAAGTGAGGTTCCTCACTGGCTCGTCTTATTTTAACTCTGTGTTACCCCTAGGAACTCGTATTTATGCAAGAATAAATACAGAGAAATGAAGCAAACATCTAAAGTAAGAATTGTGAGACTCCATGACTGAACCTGTTTCTTCTCATTTTGCTGCCTCTACTGGCCCAAGAATTTTAACAATTTGATAATTAGCAATTAATTGTTCTTTTCCATCTGGCATGGTTACAGTTCTTCCCTTTAAGAAAAAATTAAATCTGGGAAAAATGAATTCCAAACACATGCTTCCGGTCTAACAGCCAAACAAACAAACGCTAAAACAAGCACCTTCCCAACCTGGCAGTCTTGCAAGCCTTTGGTCAGCCTCCTAAGAGGAGGAATTTTAACACTTCTCATTCCAGACTTCAAATGTCTTGGCACAACTCACAATGCGCCCATCACCACTACCAACGTCCACCAGGGATCCTCTTCTGCACCTCAACATTTTCACCACATTTTCAATCTGCTTCGAAGTTGCGGGAACAAAAGGCAAACAAATTTTCCGCAAGGCTGGTGTGATAAACGGTGTAGCTACAGCATACACAGCCACCAGGGCTCCGCCGACAATCCCAGGAAATAGGAACCCCCAGGGCCTTTTCTGCACATCGTTGTCCGGGCTTGCAGGCAGGACATGTCCCGACTGCCCTTCTTCTGTAAGCATTTCTGGGGGTGAACCTACATGGAGAGAAAGCAGAGAACACAGAGCACCTAATTTGAAATCCAAGACTACATTGTTTTGGGAATTTTTTTTCTCTCCAGTACTAGGAACTGAACCCAAGCGCACTCTACCACTGAGCTACATCCTTAATTCTTTTTATTTTTCGAGACAGGGTCTTGCTAAGTTGCTGAGGCTGGCTGTGAACTTGGGGTCCTGCTGCCTCAGCCTCCAGAGTCGCTGGGATTACAGGCTGCACCACTGTGCCTGGCCTGTAGTCCTTATTGACAAATAAGGTAATGCTTTTTACAGAAACACAATTTGGCTGAACACAGTCTAAATTACAAGCGTACTAGGTTCCACTGACAAAATTTAAGTGATTTGGAGAAAATTATTAAATACAAAAGACCAAAATATTTTCTTCCCAACACATTGATTTTGTGATGTCTAGGAGTCATCCTGAGAAAACAGTGTATTCAAACTTTGCCTAGTAATTTATTAATTCATTATCCCTTAGCACATCCTTTTTACATTCTAAACAAGGAAAACCTCATAAATAAATAAACATGAAAACGTTTGAAAATCACCTATTTCAAGTAGGATAAAAGCATTCCACAATATAATTGGCCTGGCATCTACCTATAATCTATTTCACAGGTACGGTTCTGAAATAACAGAAGAGACAAATACTAGGTTTTACCAAACTCAAGTACACAAGGTAATAAGAAAATTTTTTAAAAAGTAGATCCAAAAAGAACAAAAAATGAGTCATTCCAATGCTATCACTAACAGAGTAAAACAACCAACCTCTGATCTCTAACTGCAGAGAAATGACTGTCACCTTAAACATCGAGTTTTAAAACGCACACAACAGGATGTAAGGCTGACGTGGAGCTGAGCAAGAGCGATGGGGGGGTAGCAGAGCACAAGAGGGAGGCACATCTCCTCCGCAGCCAGCTGAGCTATGAGGCCGGCTGTCACGTCACTATGACCCTGAATCCCTCCCTCCCTTCACTGTGCTGACCCTGCTTCCTCTTCGTGAAGTGGGGTCTTGGGTGGCTGTAAGGATGCAAGGAAAGCACTGAGGACAGGGCCAGGCACACAGGAAGCAGCCCACGGTGTCAGCAATCATTACACAGCGCTGCAGACGCTGGACCCCACAGGGAACCAGACCGTCTCCCCCAAAGTAGCTTCCCATCAAGCTCAGGCCTAAAACACAGATCCATGGGACACAGGAGAGGGTAAGAGAAGGCAACAGAACCTGGCCATTTGCAAACGTGACCTTGAGGGAGATGGAGAAGGGCTTCTGCAGCCAGGCAAGAGTGAGGAAGTCAGGGCCGGACCTAAGGAGCATGGAGACGGTCTTCCAATGAGGCCAATCTCCCGGCTGATGCAAGGGCTCATGGACATCGGCAGGGACCCAAATTGACAGACACTTCCACACTCTGCTCTCAAGTGGGGAATCCAACAGGAAAACTAGAAAGATGCGAGGACAGAGGGCACCAATAAACATTAGTGAGGGGAGTGCGGGAAGGGAATGGGATGAGGACAGGAAGAAATTCCAGGGACCATACGAAGAGCAAGCCAGAACTTCCCCACCAGACCCAGAGTCTGTCACTGTTGCTCTCGCAATAAACATACTGCCTGCTTGCTTTGTGTCCCATGTTTCAATTCTTTGCTGAACTGAGACAACGAACCCAAGACAGCACCAACTGTTCATGGCTTCATTATCAACAAGCCACTCAAAAGGCCCACAGCCAGGGCTGGAGCAGTGGCTCAGCGCTTTCGCGCTTGCCTTGCATGCGCAGGGACATGGGTTCAAACCCCAGCACCACGTACACAGTGAAGCGTCTGAGCAACGAAAGTCAAATGAAAAACTGAATAAAACTGATTTTCTCTCTCTCTCTTTAAAGAAAAAGAAAGGGCCCATTGCCTAGTTTCAAAACCACCCTTAGAAGCTGAGACTTCGTGGCTTAAAATGCCAACATTTACTACCATGCAGTGCTGGAGATCAGAAGTCTACAAGCGGACAGCAGGGTTGGGTTCCTCCTGGAGCCTCTAGCATAGGATGGGTTCCCCCCCTTTCCAGCTTCCAGAAGCTGCCCGCACTCCTTGGCCTCCAGTCTCTGCTCCCATCTTGGCCTCTCCTTACCTCACCTTCCTGTCTCACTCTTTCTTTTTAGGAAACCCAGTAAAAGCACTGGGCCCACCTCAATAACCCAGGGTAATCTGCCACTGGAGATCTTTACATCTGCAAGGGTTACAGGGATTACAATGTGGACATCTCTGCAGGGGCCACTGCTCCCCCCACTGCACCACGACGATCTATTCTGCAAGGTACAGATTTGAACCCAGGGCACACCATATGCTGGCACACAGCAGCAGGTCACACTTCAGGATAGCTGGCCAACCACCAGGATTCCCAGCTCAGCACAGCTTTGTTCTTGACTTCTGAGACCTCCCAAAGAGCGTTTTTTGTTTATTTTGCTTTTTTTCCTTATTTTATTTTTTTACACATTTGTTTACTGGCCAAAGGGAGTTTTAAAACTGGTTTCACAGTGGAAAACTAACTTTGGGTGTAGAGGAGTCTGCTACCAGTACTAGTGATGGAGGGAAAATAAAATGACGTTTAGGAAGGTGACAGTGTTTGATAGAAAGCAAAACCTTTAAATAATTTCAGATACATTCTGGCACCAAATGGAAGAACGTACCCACTATAGTTGTGAGTTTAAGAGCTCAAGGTACATTTGTCCTGCCTTTCACAGAATTATGCTGTGGGCATTCCAACTGCATAGCAAAGTGGCTAAGAGGATTTGAGTCACACAGTTCTGAAGTCTCAGAACTTAACCCAGTTGTGTAACATTAGGGAAGTTGTTACTACGGTGTGCTTACTGGTAAGCCTGGAAAATAACTGATTCTTTTACCCCAATTAAAAACTGAAAAAGGCAAGATTACCAAGAATACTCTCCTCGTAGGGTTACTGGGACAGCTAAACGATACATGAGAAGACAGCACAGGCCTGAGACTGAGCGATGACTGTTATCAGTCCCCAGACGATAACGGGGGAAGGGAGCTCACTTCTTAATAGCTTTACTGAGATGTACACATATACGTAGAATTTGCCCACTGAACAATTCCGTCATTTTTAGTACATTCACTGATAATGTGCAATCACCAATTTTATAACATTTTCTTATTGCAAGAAACCCCTTATCCTTCAGTTACCAACCTACCACTCTACCCCCTGCCCTAAGCAACCACTAACCTATTTCTTATCTCTACGGTGTCCCCTATTATGGACTTACTGGAGTGGAATTGGCCATATGTGGTCTCCTATGACTGACTTCTTTCACTTAGCACAATGTCCTCAAGATTCAGCCATGTTGTACCTGGTCTCAGTACATTATTCCTTTTCGTGGCTCCATAATATTCCACTGCATGGCTACACCACATTTTGTTTACCCATTTGTAGTAAAACATACACTAGTTAGACAATCCAAATTCTATTGGTCCTGCATAAACATGGACTTTTCCATGCAACCTGCAAAAGATACCAAAAAAAAGCTGGTCTTCAGGGTCTCCCATTAGCCTGAGTATTGGGGTTGAGGCAGACACAGGTGAGGTTGTGAAAAATGCTGTAACATGCAGAAAATGCTGTGGAAATGTGGAGGGAAGAGCGAACCCAGCAATGGGACCAGTAAGGAATTGGCAGAGAAAAGAATTTGAGCTAGTGGGCAAAGGCGGACCTTGGCACCAAGGAATGGAAGGTGGGGAAGTCTTAGCTGAGCAGAGTGGGAGATTAAGCAGGAAGGCAGGGTTTTGAATACCAGAATGAACTTATTTTAGTACATGTGTGCTAGAATGAAATTTTTTTAAGCAAAGAAACTACAATATTTGGGTGTTTTTTTTTAACAGAAAGAGCGAGAGAAGTTTTTATTTAGTTTTTCATGTAACTTTCATTCCTTGAAACCTCATTGTGTACGTGGTGCTGGGGTTTGAACTCGAGTACTTGCGCATGCCAGGCAAGTGCCGTAACCGCTGAGCCACTGCTCCAGCTCCAGGTGCTCCAGCGCCCAATATTTGGGTTTTAATGGAGCTTTTAATTGGCCATGTTTAGAAACACAGCACTATCTACTAAAATATAAATAACCTGCATGAGATTGCTGTCAGATGCGCTCTTTGGAACATCAAGCCGTGGAGTTAGGAACTGTGGCGCACACCAGGAGACCACTCTTGAAAGCAGAAGACAGCACAAGGTTAACTTGTATCATCTCCAGGCCCTATCTGCTTAGTGACTTCTGATACTGGCTGAAGAAC